>ML784390.1:1114867-1134838 GCA_009831015.1 Picea engelmannii
CCACTGCTTCCCTGGTACACTTGATTAACTTCATCTACGAAAGGACTCCAACAGCATTCAAATCACCATGAGCATTCAAATGAACAAAAACACAGATCTGATCTTCAAGAGTGCAAAATCTCAAGTTTCTTCATTCATCCAAAAGTGTCTTACTAGCTCAAACTTAAGAGTACTTATACAAAAGTTTTAAAACCATAAATGCTAAAATGTATCCTAAATATCATAAGTAGATCCACAATAGCCTAAGAGGGTCGAATGCCTCTTCTAGATACTCAAAATAGGGTCAAAATCCCACGAAATCAAAAACTGTCCTAGATTTAATGCTGCAACAGGGCAATTTCTGCTGAACTGGCCCCCTTTGACTGGCGTTGACCGAGCATCTAACAGTCTCAGATTTCGAATCTGATAGCTTATTCACCATCCTTGTACATCTGGGAATGCAACCCAAGTGTTGGATTTCGCCCAGGTGTCCTGCAAGTATACAAACAACGGAGCTATTACGGGATTTGGTGAAATCCTGCAATTTCTGCTAAATTTCCAATTTTAATGCAAAAATTTAGAAAATTCAATTCTGAAGTTAAAGGATGACAAATATACCTTGGATAGGATTTTTTATGAGAAATATGGGATAAAATGAAGGAAAAATGGCAAATAAAGAGGCAAAAGGATGGTTTGTGGAAGCACAAAAATAGACTCAACACCTATATCAGGGTCTTAGGGGCCATCGTGGCACCACACCTTTTACCCATGTATGTTCCTGACTAACTAGTGGTAGGGGAGATATGCTACCAAACTATCTTGCAAGGCTACAACGCTTCCCTGGTGAAGGACAAAAAACGGGCATGAAGATGAGGTCTTCACAGAAAATGATCAGGATTGGGATGAAGTGGTGGCAAGGATGGCCGACCCTAAGATGACCAAAGCCATGAGCCTAGATGAAGAGACAATAATCCTTGAACAATCGGCTCAAGGGGCCCTCAGGACCAGAGAAGAAATGATAGCAGCTGAAGCAGCAGAAGCCCCCCAGGTAGTGGCCGAAACAACAGAGATTTCCTAGGTAACCCCAGTGTAGGATGGAAGTCCCCTTGAGTTTCAAGACACATGGGAGAGAGGATTACTCATGTATGAACAGGCCCAACGGATAATGGATCAGATGTGAGATAATCCAGACCTCATCAGGATGCCAGTTCTCCCTGCTGACAACCCAGATGAAAGCCAGATAGGCCCAAGTGGCCCTGAACTGATAGACGTCGATGCAATTGTTGGGTTATACAACCCTAAATTCACAACGCCACTGACTGGATCGCTGACAAGTGTTTCATCTCATCTGGTGACAGTCATGGTATTAGTGGGAACAAGTGCATTAGACCCCCTCCGTGAGTTAATAAAAATATATGATGATGATGAGAGCCCAAAGGTATCTCTTGGCACCCTTGTGCATATCAAAGAAGAAAAGGGACCTGAGAATACATCTTCTCCTGTTCTCGAGGTCCAAACCCAGGAGGTCCCACAAAAAGAAAAGAAAGCTGAGAGTGTCCTCGACACTAAAATACTCGATGCGCCAAAGACCCAAGAGGACAATCCAAAGGATGAGTCGAGGTTGGGAAAGACACTAGAAGGAGCCTCACAGTAGGAAATAAATTTTTCAATGACCGATGAACAAGTAAGTATCGATTCTATCCCCGACGCATCTATTTCAATCGGTACTCAAACCCCTGATGAGTGACAAACAGAAGTCAGGCCTCCGAAGCATAACAAGGAAGATCAAGAACCCAATCTTGAACAAGTGTACACCATCGAAATTCTGGGGAATACACTCACATGGGGAGATCATTAGATTCATGAACCTATGGACGAAGTAGCTAACATACATTCTATCGCATATGATTGGAAGAGGAAGGATATTGTCTAGAGAACCACTAAGAAGAGGAGGATCACTTTGGATCGCTCCATCCTCATCACTATAGAGGAAAATTTGATAAACACAGAACATGCCAGAACATCCAAAATTATTGGTGTGGGGATGGCGATGTCAGATGCCACCCTAGACAGAGCTAAAATAAATGAAAAGGAGTTGGCCCCCACCCTGAAAGAACTAGAAAAATTGTGCCATTTGGCTGAGTACTATCACAACACCACACAGGTCATGGTGTACCTATGGAAAGAATTTAAGGAGGCCTATAGCAAGTTCATGGACGAGGGACACTTATTCACTGCAATAATAGATGAGCTTCGGGAGGACACCCTCATGGCACTTGTGACATGCAGAGAAATGGACTAGGTGCGAGAGAAGATAGGTCAAAATCAACAAGGCAATGAAGGATATCGGACTCCTAGAGTTTGGCATGCCCAATGACCTCGTCGACTTGCATGACATAATCAAATCACACACCGAGCAAGATTCATCATGGGCTGAAGAAATAGAAAAGGTGACAGACAAAAGAGAGTCGGGTCAGGTGCGACGATTTATGGAACAACAGATCAAAGATCGAGCTATGATACAACAGTTATGTTGTTCCTAAGTTTATGTTTTAAGGCTATAAAACATACCGTCAAGGCATCCGAAAATGATTTAAAGAAAAGATTTGGAATTAAGTAATTTAAAGAAAGATCAGAGCAGATTCAGTTTCTCAACTGTCTCTGTCTAGCTTGTTGTTTCTTTTGGATGCTAATGTCACATTCAACAACAGCCCATGATCATTCTAGTTCAGCACTATTAGTCGCCGTTTGTAAAATATTATTAAATAAACTAAGGGCAATGCTGGTCTGATCCTAAAGGCTCGGTTCTACGTTAGGTTGTCTGCTATTAGGGACAGTCATGGATGATAAAGTATTAAAGGTTTATAAAATGGGTTTTTTAAATCAATTGGTTACTTCAGACTTACAGGGATGATATCAATGAAAACAGTTTCGAAATCTATAACAATAATGTAAAATCACATTCAAGGTCGTTTCCTGGTTTTGTAACAAATTTGAATTTTGTAAACAATGAAACAAAATACAGGGAAATATAAGGCTTTTATCGAGAAATAATCTTATATTTCGATTAATGATGATGAAAGAGAAACAAGATTTCTAACAGAGTTAAATATTAAGGAACAAAAGGTTTTACAGGTCTTAAAATCACTAAAGTAATTTTAGGGGAAAGACTGTAATACTTTCAACATCCAAACCAATCTAAAATAATAAATAAGAATGTATATAAATTCAAATTGATTCACTTGTTAGAACAAACACTTTAAAAGGAAAATTTAACAAAGCATGATAAACAGGGGAAGACACATAGTTACAAAATTGCAGGATCTAGAATCTTTCTTGTGATTTATATTCCAATTAACCTCAAAACTGGATTTACAAAAATTGGCTATCTCCCAAAATTTCTGAAGCCTTATTTCAGCCTTTTGAAACTATATTTATACATTCCTATCAAAGTTTCTCATTGGTAACTAACCAACCCCCTAATATTATGGTTACATAAAATAATGTCAACCGTTTACCATCTCTTTCAAAATTCTAATGAATAAAAATATTTGAAAAGTTCTAACTTTGTGTTGACGAACTTTCTTTCTCTTTTTCAATGCATTGAACACATTTTCCCAAAAAGCTTATTAATATCCTGGGAGCTTCAGGTATCTCATTTTCTTTGAAAGAGAAAAATCTTCTCTGTAATTTTGGCAACTGACTTTCTATTGTTTTCTCTGTGAATTTAACATTTTCCAACCTTAAACTTGAATCTACCATCCACTTATTTATTTCTGCAATGTTGACCAATTTAATATTTGAGATTTCTGCTTTCCTTTCTTCGAGCTCTTCTCTTGACTTCAGCTGATGCCTAACAATGTTGATTTTGCCTAATAACCCAGAACAACCATCTGCCCCAATATTTAATGAATCTTTTTCAAGGAGATTAAAGATCCTTTGACAGTCTTCATCGACTTCCTTGGTGATTCTTTTATATTCAGCCAATTTCGATTCCCAAAATTTTATCATTACCTCCCCTTTCATCTGTTCAGAAATAGATAATTTCTGATTTTTTCCAATTTCATCTTTTAATGAAAAAGTAACTGCTTTCTGAAAAGTAGTCCTCGCTGCTTTTTCTTCTCTTTCTTTCTGGAACACCTGTTCCATGGACCTATTTGATTCCTGAAAATAGTTCTGGATTATTTCCAGATTGCATAATACTTTCTGTTGTTCCTCTTCTATTTTTGTATATACTTCTGATGCTTGAGTCCTGAAATGTTCGATTTCATTTACCTCGATAGCAATTGAAATAATTTTATCTTGCAAAAATTTATTTTCATCGCCCAACTTTTGAACCTGTTCTTGAGTGACCTGTATCATGTGTTTTGCCTCATCCAGGTTTTTATTCAACTTTTGGATTTCTTGCATGTCTTTGGGTCTAGCTTGTTCTAGACCCTTCTGTATTCCCTAGCCAATATTTTTTTCATTTTCCTTCAGTTTGTCTTGCAACTGGGTTATTTCTTGATCTTTATGTTCAAGCATAGTTGTTAGGTTTCCTACAGAATATATGTTGGTTGATGCTATAGCACCCATTGTTCCTGCTAACTCTGTAGCGAATTCTCCATCCCTGAGTTTTTTCCCATCAATAATAACTCTATGCTTCTTAATGGATCTTTCTCCTATAGGATGAATTTCCTGTTTCAAAACAGCTCTTCACTTTTTGCTGAAAAAAATAATCAGATGGGGGGATTTCATCTCTCAAAATCGGCTCCAGATCAATGACATATAGAACACCTTCATGAGGGGTTCCAAAAGTAGACTGTAGTGGAGTCAAATCTATGATAAGACTGCCAAGTTCCTTTGAAGCAGTTCCTCCAATCTTCTCTGGAATATCATCAAGAATTATTGGACTTGTTTCCAGTCCTTTTCCCTTTTTTGTCCCTGGTTCTTTTATTTGATAACCCTCTGTGTTTTGAGGAGGTAATTCAGGATATTTCAACTTGTCTATGTCACTTGACTTATCTTGAGTATCAGTTTCAAACCCTGGAGGAGTTTCTTCCTGTTCTGGTAATGAACTCGATATTTCACCTTGTAAAATCTTCGGCAGGCAGCTTCGCCTATGTCATTGAAAATATGCAAACCCCACCTGTGAGTCAGGTGACAAGGCTTGCACTCTGTTCTTCACTTCTTCATAAGATTTTACATTTATGAAAATATCATCATAAGGAGAAACTTCATGTTCATACGCTTTCAAATTGCAATGTATGTAATGCCGACTAATTATTTGATAAGTGTCGTGTTTCCTGTGCTCGATATCTACTAGCTTAATAATTCGATATCCACTTTCGAATGACCTATGTTTGATAAAGTAAGTTTCTCGATATGAACAGGGAAAGATGGCCATGCTTTTTTCTGAAGGGATTTTAATTCTAACCCAATACCACCCTTGGCTAACTGATAAGCCACTTCTCTGCATACCAGTATATCTGGTAAGAATTTCGGGAGCGCGTGAGGTGGAATGGAACAGCCATAAACCCTAACATAGGAAAAAATTTCATCAATAAACCAGTCGGCAACCGATTTGAGGCTTTCTACGACTGCATCAGAAATGCGAGGGGGTTCGCATCCAAAGAATATTTTGTGCAGAGGGATAATTACATAATGACAGACATCATAGAAAACATATTTTTCATTTTCTTCCCAGAGGGCTGAGTGGTATTTATGAACAGGCTCTGGGCAAGAAATATTCCAACTCCAATTCATTAATGGAAAAGGAGTCATGAAACAAATTGCATCCATAATATAAGCAGACATATAAAATGACACATGTTGTCCTTTTGACTTGGCTTCGTTATACTTAACAACCTCTTTTGTGAGGTTATCTGACAAAATTTTATGCCAGTTAAAACTGCGTCCTTCTGAAACTTCCTCTAGGAATGGTGCCCAGTCGGCATGAAAGTGACAAGGATCCTTTCTCCTGAAGAGTCTACATAACATCATTGCTACATAAACCATGTATTCGTTTAAGGAAGTTGAGGCATAAATCCCATGTACATCGGCCCTAAAATTATTTTCATCCCTGGCCCATCCTTTAATCATGTCAGGGTATGTCTGTCCTGCTTCAATGCATTCTTTTTTTTGAAATTCGGATAAAAACTCAGAATTAAAGGTGTGTCTATAATTGGGCGAGAGCTTATACATTACTTGAATGTGTTCAGGCCTGAATGAACCGATGAAAACTCCTTGCTCGTTCAGAATGCTTCTTGTTGGGATATCCACTTTATCCAGTGCCTAGCCAATCATATCGGTATATGACATAAGTCTCGAACACGCAACAACCTTATGAAGCTCAGACTCAGCAATATCTCGGAGGTGATTTTCCGAATCAGTGTCTTCATAGTTAAGCTCATCCTCCATCTTTTCGAAAATTCCAGTCCATTATTTGACGGAGTGTACGCCGAGTGGAGTAGTATCAGAAATGATATCGCCTTCTGGTTGGTCTTCGTTTTTCTTCGGAGCTTTTTTGGGTGCCATAGCTCTGCGTTAAGCTTGAAAATATGTCATAGAGAATGGATAAGAAAACTTATCTTTGAAATGGAAATACAAACATTCGATCTTTCACTTCGAATATATCATAAAAATATTGAGAATTGTACCTCTGCTACGAAGTTAAAGCTCTTAATGCCAAAGATATTTTCGAAGATATTCATTTAATGCCTGTACCTAGGCTTTCTCGGTGTTTTCAAATATAATAGAAAGTTAATTAATCGGATACGACGTGTTAATGGATATTCAAAGAAAGACTAACTTTAAACCTTGTTTAGAAGGATGATTATTAGCGTTAATTTTGAGTTAAATTTGAAAAACTGATTTTCGGAGTTTCGACACTTTTTATGTCAAAGAAATATGTCATCGATGAACTTTGATTGCCGAAATTGTGATGTATTATTTTAAATTAAAACATTTTTATTATGTTAATTAATCGAGATTAAACCTTTTCGGAATTTCGTTAATCGGAAAATCGGGAATCGAGAAATCGGGAAACACGATGACAAGATTATTTGATCTTATAAAACCGTGAATCTCGATATCACGATGTAATTATTTAACTCTTAATCATTCTTAGCAGTGATTAGATTAATTCAAAACTTTACTTAAGGATTAAATGTATCGCGAAATCGGGAAACACGATGAAAAGATTATTTGATCTTATAAAACCGCGAATCCCGATATTGCGACGTGATTAACTTAACCTTAAAACCCTTTTAATTGAAAATTAAGTAATTTATGTTTTAATTAAGTCTTAAAGTATTGGGAAATTGGGGATCGGGGTTTTGCAATTCAATTTGCATCAAACATTTGTTTACGCAAAACCCCGAATCCTGATTTCTTTAGGTTTAAATTAAAATTTGTAAATTTTAAATTACTGTCCATTTAAAAGTTTTTTTAAAGAGTGTCTGAAAACTTATATTCGTTTAGATTTTTTCCATTCATTTTCCAAAAATAAACAATAAAAAGGCATCGCGAATTTATAGGTGATGAAATTCTTGTTTTAAGAAATCCAAAAAAGCAAAGACTCAAAAATTACAATCTTTTATTCCTAAGAATAAAAAATTCAATGTCTGTTTCAACATAGGCTCCAACTGGGGACCTCGTCTCACTGCGGGATGAGGAGAACATGCAGACTCAATGCCTTCATTGGGTAAATGGTGTCAAGGGTTTATGTCTGATAAACTGATTACGGAGAAGAAAAAGAGATGATATAAAGTCTTTAAAAACCTTTTCAAAACTCCTTATTTACTTGAAACTCAGTTATAGTCTTCTTCAAAATTCTCCTTCCCATTCCAAAATTGAGTTAGTATTGAGATAATTAGAAAAATCTTTGGAATCTCAACAGATTCTTGAACATTTCAGCTTGCATCAATTGAAATAAAATTTATAATTTTAAAACTGGGAAGCTCTTTTTGACTTAAGATGAATATCCGGTTTTTGAAAAATTGATAACTAGAATAGAGTTATAGATAAGTATGACAACCTTACAGATGCCTCAGATATTGCTTCACTGCTAGAAGGCCTGTTCAGTACCCTGGTGAAGTTATCTATCCCTTTTTACTGAATTTCCTTTCACCACTTCGAGTGCTTATTTTATGCTCAGACATTGCTTCACTGCCAGTGGGCCTGTTTAGTACCCCGGTGAAGTTATCTATTTCTTTTATTTTTAGACGAGGGCAATAATTTAAATGAATTTCCTTTCATCGTCTGTAGGAATAGATGGGGGCAATCAATTATGAATTTCCTTTCACCATCTGTCTTATAGTTAGCTTATGCTTACGAAGCGGGGGCAATCAGTGATATTTAATATATCAGGGGTGGTGATATGTATAAAATTTTATAATAAAGGTTTGTCAACTTGTTTTGGTTATTCTAGACCAATTTTTCTCAACCTTCAAAACCCCTTAGTCTATAGAGAAAAAGGGAAAAATATTTTCAGGGGATCTTCTTTTGAGCAAGCTGAAAAGTTCAGACAAACTGTTAAGAAACTTAAGATATTCAGAATTAACTCAAACCTAACCATTTTTAGTCAGAGAGAAAAAACATGAAAACTGTCTTAACTGAAATTAATCATTTGATGATTTTCAAAGTCAATACAAAATCTCTCCTACTCTGATAAAAAAGTTTGAAAACGTTAAAGATAGTACTGAGGGTATTAAAAGGGATTTTTCAACAATTTGTAAACCAAAGCACGTCAGATAAAATTTCAAAAAGATCTCTGTGGATTTTTTATTTTTTTTTAATTTGGAAAATTAAGTAATTTTTAATTTTAACAAAGAAGTTTTCAAAAAATTGAGAAAGAAACCGATATATACAAATTTATTTTATTTTATTTTATTTTTTTATTCCATATAATGCTTTAAGAACTGCCCATTAACAGGGGCATTCAGGATCTTACCATCTAAATTTTCCAGTAGAAATGAGTTTTTTCCTTTGGAAGATGATACCTTAAAGGGTCCATACCAAATATGATTGAATTTACCATTTTTTCCTGAATCTTTTTTCCGAGCATCCCACCTCAAAACTAGATCTCCTAGGAGAAAGTTCATGTTCTTGGCCTTGCGATCAAATAAAATCTTCATATTATCCTGGTACTTCTGTAACTTTTCATCTACTACATCCCTGTGCTGCTGAACTTCAATCAGCAGGTTTATCCTTCTTGTGAGAGGGTTTGGCTCTTCCTTCTCATCCTGCCATAGTTTCATCACAGGAAGTGCTAAGTTTATGGGAAACACTACATCTGTTCCATAAACCATTTGAAAGGGTGAAGTACCGATAGACTTTTTTGTGCCTATCTGATTTTCCCATAGAGCATATTTTAAATGTAAATGCCAAGATTTTTTATTTTCATTTAAGACTTTCTTTATTATATTGATCAAGCTCTTATTAGAAGATTTTGCCAGACCATTTCCTTGTGGATAGTATGTTGTAGAATGTCCCAACACAATATTATATTTCTGGAAAAAACTGACCATTGCCATAGAATTGAAAGCCTGTGCATTGTCTGTGACTATCTTTCTAGGACAGCCAAATCTTGACAATATATTATCTTCTAAAAATTCTATAACCACTGAATCAGTGGCCTTCCTTATTGGGATCGCTTCCACCCATTTGGTGAAATAGTCAGTAGTGTTCAGAATCCATCTATGTTGGGCACTTGAATGAGGATTTATCTCACCTATGAAGTCAACTCCCCACTGCTGAAAAGGAGCTTTTGTCTTGACTGGGACTAATGGCATTACTGGTAGCTTATGTTTTCATGTAAAAAATTGGCAAGGGCTACAAGCTCTTACCTTAGCATTTACATCTGGGAAAAGTTGAGGCCAGTAATAACCAGCCCTCAGGATTTTATATGTCGTTGCTCTCCAAGCATGGTTCCCTCCATAGAACCCTTCATGAAACTAACTTATAACTTCCTTTGTTTTTGATTCGACCAGACAGACTAAGAGGAAACCAAGCGGGTCTTTCCAGTATAATCGTTTCTCAGAAATGCAGTATTTAACTGCATGCAGCTTCAGTGTTCTAGCTTTGGAAGGTGACAAATCATCTGGACATTTCAAAGTTAATAAGTATGTTACTATATCCTTATACCAATTTGACGAAGCGAAATTGTCCTCGATCTTGTTTTTGATTATTTGGTCATCAATTTCATTCACATCTATCCATCCTTCTTCCTCTTGAGCATTGTTTATCCCAAGAGCCCTGAAATTTGATTCAGCTAGAAGTTTAGTTAAACCCTATCATTTTACTAATTTAGTTGGTTTAACCTCCAAGTCAAACTCTTGAATTTTTGGAAGCGATCTACCTCTTTTACCATCACTGTCTGCTTGAATCAAGATATCTTTTACAACACTAGTGGGTATATATGCAATGACTTTAGAATGTAATACATACATTCTGAAAGCTTTCAATGCTTTTACCATAGCGTAAGCTTGCTTTTCCATTATATTGTATTTAAGTTCAGCATCCCGGAGGCTTTTACTAAATAAGGCTATGGGTTGCTCGAAACCTTCTTCATTCTTTTGAAGGAGTACAACAGCAAGTGTATGTTCAGAGGAAAATGAAAAAATGAGGAAATATTTAAGATAATCTGGACTCGCTAGTACTGGTGCCTCACTTATAACTTTCTTGATTTGTGCAAATGATGCCTTAGCTTCTTCCATCCACTTTACTTTGTTGTTTTTTCTGAGAATATCTGTAATCAATTTAACAATTTCAACGAAGTTAGGAACAAATCTTCTCAAGAAATTTATTTTTCCTAAAAATGATTGAATTTCTTTAACATTCCTAGGAATAGCTAATGTTTCTATAGCCTCTACTCTTTTAGGATCGATTCTGATTCCATCTCGGGATACTATATGACCCAACAACTTGCCTTCCTGCATGGCGAAATGATACTTTTTAGGATTTAATGATAGACCAAACCTACGGCATTTTTCAAATGTTTGTTTTAGATGAAACATATGGTCTTCATTTGATTTCGAAAAAACAGTAAGGTCATCCAGATATATAACTACAAACTTGTCTCGTTCGCCGACAAAAGAAATATTCATCGCTCGTTGAAAAGTAGCTCCTACATTCATTAGTCCAAATGGCATTTTATCATACATAAACGTGCCCCAAGGAGTGGTAAATGCAGTTTTTTCCTTGTCAGGCTCACTAACAACAATTTGATTATAACCTGAAAATCCATCAACCATGGACATTTTAGTAGCCCCTACTACTTTTTCAAGAACGTGGTCCATTTTTGGTAGAGGATAATTATCTTTAAGAGAAGATTTATTTAGATTTCTGAAGTCAACGCATAATCTAATTTCCCCATTTTTCTTTTTAACTGGGACTTGTAGTGTCCCCAAGGCTGAGCCCCATTACAGATCATGATATATGCAATGAATTGTAAATGTGTTCTATAGGCTGGTGAGCCAAGTTTTGTATAATATGGAAGGCTTATGTGTTTTTTAGGCTAGGGAGCCTAAGTGTTGAAGGCCAGGAGCCTGATGATGTACTTGTATGTATGCAGAACAATTAATAAAATATAAACACCGCTAGTGCAGACCGACCACGATGAATGAGTGATGGGGGACTGAGCGTCCATAGGTTGGGCAAGGGATTAGGGGCTGGAAGGTGGGAAAGGGGCTGAGTGTTGAGCCTAGAGGCTAAGCCTAGGGGGCTTAGGCCTGAAATAATATTTCAACTTCTGGTTCATTAATAAATATCATTCCATGTATCATATTCAACATTGAATGAATTTTTGGGTTCTCATGTTCAAACGAGAAGGTTACCACAAAGTTTGGTTATAAGGTTGTCCATTTTGTAGTGCTTCTACGCATCTCCTCGTCTATATACCCGTTCCCTGGGATTCCTTCCAATGTATGGATAAAGTGATCAGGCCATTCCTCTGGTGGTTTCATCCTCCACTATGTTCTTCACTTCTCTAAGTGTTCAATTGGTGTTCCATGTCCATCATACCTTTGCATTTTATTTATCCCCTTCTCTGCACCAATCTGATGTGCAATAGTCGTTTACACTGATACTAGTCCTAAATTGTTTCTTCGTGCACACCCCACTATATTGCAAGTGTGGACTTGAGTGAAATATATAGGGCTAAGAGCCTCTGATTTTCTAACACTTCCTCTTCATATTTTGTTAGAAATTCCTCTAAGTCATTTACCCCATGAAAATTGTGAGGTTCTCTTATCTCTGTACAAACCCATCTTACTGTGTGGTCTATTCTTGCGCACCTTCTTATGGAGACTTCATATAATCGTTGTTTCCAATTCTCCAAACATGTATCTAAGTCAGAGGCACATGATGTAATTCTTCTCTAGCTGAGTACCCCATCTGTAGTTGGGTTGACATAATCCTCTTCGTGCGCGATGGTTCTATACAACTGGTTGATTTCCTCCAGGTCCAAACAAATGGGCTCTACAAACCTTTCTCCTTCTGAAGGAGCCAATTGTGTAATGACTCTATATTCACCTAATTCAAAAATCATTTTCCTTGTCTTCAGTTGATTATGACCTGGTTATCAAATTCCCAATCCAATCCAAGCAATGTTGGGTAAGGTGTTGTTCCATCTACCATTTGTATTACTTCAAAATCTTCCATAGTGTGCACTCCATCTAAATATACTGTCACACTTTTAAGCCTTCCAATTGGTAACACTCTATGTTGATTTTCTCATTTCAACTGGACATGTGAATATCCTAGTATGGGTTCTCCCATACACTGCCATGTATTCTTAGGTAAGACATTTAATTCAGAGCACAAGTCCAGTATAATATCACCCATATTGAACTCCACAATGTTAGCATTTAGTCTGAATTCCCTACTTGTTATTCTTCTTGTATTTAGATGATTGACTATTTTCTTCTCTAATTTTCCTTCTACCTCTTTGTTACATTTTTCTAGCATATTTTGTAAGATCTTAACAGATGATGGATCCTTCAATACTTAACATAGGATTGCAGAAACGTTTTTGTGTTACTTACTTGCTCTAAAGGTTGTTCTTCACTGGTATGGTCCATTGAGGAGGGAATTTCATACATTGGTAAGTTATGAGTGTGTTGCATGGCTGATGTACACACAATAGTTTTCTTGAGAAACTCATGTCTAGCCTCCTTGAATGTTTCCTTTCATTTTCATGCATCAAACTGCTTATGTGGTTCAATATTATTCTTAACCCATTGGTGTTGCAATAGATTTTGTTTTACTGTGTTAGTTCCTATCTTGGATCCTCCTCGAGTGACTATATTGATGTTCCTCCCATCCTCCCTAGCTTCTGCAAAAATCCACTAGACATACTGGTTGTTGGTTGTGGAGCCTGATTATCTTCCTGATTTAGAGGTCTTTTTTTTCAGTCATGTTTATACCCCATGAATACTTTACACCTCGAAAGATTGTACACTCCTGCACATGGGGGAGTGCATAGGGGGGTTACCCCCTCTATAGGGTCCAGGGGCAAGCGGGCCCCCGAAGTAAAAATTGCCTTGTAAATGTATATTGTAATTTCATTGTAAATATGGACCGTTCATTATAAGGTCACAGATCTTACAATAGAAGTTATGTTAGGTTTTTTTCCGCTAGAAGGCAACCCTCTTTTATGAGGGAAATGTATTGCAGCTATGCATTATTGAAAATATTGTATTCTAAGTGAGGATACCATGAGAAAAAGAAGAGGACATCACAACAGGTTTGTTGTAGGTTGTATCCTTTCATTTGTTGGATAATAATAAAGGAAGGACCTGACAATTTCTCTGGTGGACGTAGCCCACACTAGGTGAACCACGTATATTTGTATCTCTATTGTATTGTGTATCTTCTGTGTTTTATTTCCACATTTGTTTTATTTTATTGCTCCACGATCATGTTTTTCTAACAACTAGTATCATATCAAAAGGTAACTCATAGGGAAAGAAGGTTCCTGGTTCAAGTGGGAGTAATAGCGAAAGATGGAAAGTTTAGGGTCGAGAAATTTAATGGACAAAACTACAAGTTATAAAAGATTATTTATATCAGAAGGATCTATTCCTACCATTGGGTTAAATAGCAAAGAATTCGACAACCATGAAGGACGAAGAATGGGAGGTTCTTGATAGAAAGGCATTAGGAACGATATGACTGAGCCTGGCAGCATTGGTGTCTTTCAATATTTCGAAAGAAAAGACAACGAAGGAGCTAATGGATGCATTAGCTAAACTGTATGAAAAAATCTCGGTGTCTAATAAGGTATTTCTAATGAATATATTATTTAATATGAAGATGTCAGAAGGTGGGTTTGTTGTAGATCATTTAAATGGATTTAATACAGTTACTAATCAACTAAGTTCTGTAAAAGTGGACTTTGATGATGAGGTTAGGGATCTTCTAATCTTGTGCTCATTTCTAGAGAGATGGAATGATTTGGTCATGGATTTAAGTAATGTTGTCTCTGGTTCAAATACTTTAAAATTTGATGATGTTTTTTTTGTTATCCTTACTGAGGAAATGTGAAGGAAAATAATAGGTGAGACATCAAGTAATGCGTTGAACATGGAGAACAGGGGAAGACAAAAGGATAGAGGATAGGGATCATGGAACTATGGAAATTATAATAAGGGAAGATCCAAATCCATATTTGGAAAGATAGAGTGCTGGAATTGTGGGAAGAAAGGACATCTGAAGAAAGACTGCAGAGCTCCAAAGAAACAAAGAGATGGATAACATGAGAAAAATCATGAAGCAAATGTAACAAGTGATGTGTTACAAGATTATTTGATTCTTTCTGTAGATAATATTTCTGAGTCTTGGGTAGTAGATTCAAGGGCTTCATTTGATGCCACACCCCATAGGAAACATTTTCTAGATTATGTTCAAGGTGATTTTGGACAAGTTGATTTGGGTGATGATGCACCATACAAAATTGTTGGAATGGGAAAGGTAAAAATAAAGAAAAGAAATGGAAACCAATGGTTGTTAAAAGAGGTAAGACATGTTCCATATTTAAGAAAAAATGTGATTTCAATGGGGAATTTGGAAAGTGAAGGTTGTATATCCATATTTATAGATAAGGTTTGGAAGGTCACCAAAGGATCATTGGTGATAGCAAAAGGAGAGAAGGTAGGTATATTGTATTTATGTACTCGTAATATTGACTCTTCTATCTCTTTAGCTTCTACAGGAGTGGATACAACACTGTGTCATCGTAGGCTTAGACACATGAGTGAGAAGGGGATGCAGATACTTCACAAAATAAATTTGTTGCCAGATCTTAAACAAATTGATTTGTATTTTTGTGAGCATTGTGTTTATGGAAAATAGAAGAGAGTCAAATTTCTCAAAGTCAGAAAAGAAAATAAGAGTGAAAGGTTAGAGCTTTTGCATATAGATGTATGGGGAACAGCTCAGGTATAATCTCTTGTTGTCTCTCGTTATTATGTTACTTTTATTGATGATGCAACTAGAAAAATTTGGGTTTATTCCATTTGACAAAAATATGATGTTTTTGATACTTTTAAGAAATGGAAAGCTTTGGTTGAGAATGAGACAAGAAAAAGGTTGAAGTGTCTCAGATCAGATGATGGAGGTGAATATTGCAGAAAGGAGTTTGATGATTACTGTTCATACCATGGGATTCATAGAGAGAAGACAGTTCCAAGAACACCACAAGAAAATGGTGTGTCGGAAAGGATAAACAGGACAATCATGGAGTATGCAAGGAATATGAGATTGTATGCTAGTTTTCCCTTATAGTTCGGGGCAGATGCTCTAGATATTGTTGTTTACTTAATAAACAAAGGACCTTCAAGATCCTTGGATGCTAGAATTCTAGAGGAGGCATGGACAGGTAAAAAGGTAAACTATTCTTTTTTGAAGACTTTTGGTTATGAATAATTTGTCCATATTGATAAAAAAAATAGAACAAAGCTTGAGGAAAAATACAAGAAGTGTACCTTTATTGGATACAATGTTAATTATTTTGGTTATCGCTTATGGGATTATGAAAATAACAAAATCATTAGGAGTAGAGATGTCATATTCAATGAGAAGGTAATGTACAAAGATCAGTTGCAGGTAAAGAAACAGGAAAAAGAAAAACCAGAATACATAGTGTTTGATGAGATCATTGAAAAAGAAATTCCAAAGGAACCATAAAATAAAAATGTAAAACAATAGGAGAAGAAGGTACCTCAAACTCCTGCAAGTGTTGTTAGAATATCTACCAGGTTAAGTATACTGCATGAATCATACTCTCCTTCATTGTATTATTTATTATTGATTGATTATGGTGAGCCGGAATGTTATGAAGAGGCAATGCAAGTAAACACCAAAAAGAAGTGGGAGCAAGGTATGAAAGAGGAAATGGATTCCTTGGTAAATAACCAGACTTCACATTTGGTTCAGTTGCCTACAGGAAAAAGAGCATTGCAAAATAAATGGGTTTATAAGTTGAAGGAAGAAGATGGAGGAAAAAAGTGGTACAAGGATAGACTTGTTGTAAAGGGGTTTGCGCAAAATAAAGATATAGATTTTGATAAAATGTTTTCTCTTGGTGTTAAAATGACTTCAATTAGGACTATTTTAAGTCTTGTGGCAATATAATATTTTCGTCTTGAATAGTTAGATGTAAAAACAATTTTTCTCCATGGGGATTTGGAGAAAGAGATTTATATGCAGTAGCCACAGGGGTATGAGGTCAAAGGGAAGGAGAATTTGGTATGAAGGTTGAAGAAAAGATTGTATGGCCTAAAGCAAGCTCCAAGGCAGTGGTATTTGAAGTTTGACAGGTTTATGACAGAACAAGCTTATAGCAGATGTCATTCAGATCATTGTGTTTATTTTAAAAAGATAGAAAATGGAAGCTATATTATCTTTCTATTGTCTGTAGATGGCATGCTTGTTGCGGGGTTTAATATGCAGGATATAAATGTTCTCATGAAGAAATTAAATAATTCATTTGCAATGAAGGATTTGGGTGATGCAAAGAAAATCCTTGGTATGAGAATAACAAGAGATAGGAAAAATCACAAATTGACATTGTCTCAAGGTGAGTACATAGAGAAGGTATTGGAGAGGTTTATAATGCAGAATGCAAAACCAGTTAGTACACCTTTGGTCATCCATTTAAAATTAAGTAAGGAAATATTTCCCAAGACATGGGAGGAGATATAATACATGTCCAGGGTTTCTTATTCATCAACAATTGGCAGTTTGATGTATGTGATGGTTTGCACAAGACCAGATATTGTGCATTCAGTGGGAGTTGTGAGCATGTATATGAACAATCCAGGTAAAGAACATTGGGAGGCAGTAAAGTGGGTTTTCATGTATTTGAGAGGTACTGCTACTCAGGCATTGTGTTTTGAAGGTCCAGACATTGTTCTACAGGGATATGTTGATTCACATATGGTAGATGATAAAGATAGCAGGAGGAGCACCATAGGGTATGTTTTTACTATAGGTGGAACAACAATAAATTGGATTTCGAAACTACAAAAGTTTGTTTCACTTTCAACAACAGAGACATAGTATGTTTTTGCTACAGAGGCTAGTAAAGAGATGATTTGGTTATAGAGGTTTATGGAGGAATTGGGAAAGAAGCAAGAGAATAACATGTTGTACTATGACAGTGAGAGTGCCATTCATCTTGCAAATAACTCAACCTTCCATTCAAAGACTAAGCATATACAACCCAGGTACCATTTCATATGCTCCATCTTGGAAGATGGACATTTGAAGTTGGAAAAGATACGCACTAGCCAGAATTCTGCAGACATGTTAAATAAGGGAGTAACCAGGGAGAAACTGAGTTCCTGCTCAGTTTCAATTGGTATTAAAGAATGAAGGTGAATATGAGAAATTTGTTAGGTCCAAGAAGGTTCATAGTCCAAAAGACACAACAACGGTGGAGTTATTGATATCAGTCTCCAAGTGGGATATTGTTGGTTCTGGAGCGTGATTATCTTCTTGATTTATAGGTATTTGTTTTCAGTCATGTTTATACCCCATGAAGACTTTACACCCAGGAAAAATTTACACTCCTCCATGCGAGGGAGTGCAGAGGGGGTTTACCTCCTATGTGGGGTCTGGGGGAAAGAAGGGGTTTGAGGGAAAAGTGTAATATCCCCAAGGACGAGCCCCTATTGTAATTATGAATTGTAATTATGTTTTATAGGCTGGTGAGCCAGGTATTTATAACCTGTTAAACTTATGTGTTAATAGGCTGGAGAGCCTAGGTATTAAAGGCCATGACTGATCTGAAAATGGAATGTACTTGTTTAAGGGTGCAAGGTATCCATTTCCCATAATTTCAAATGTGAGCTATACACTCCAAGTGACCTCTGAAAATGTGAAAACTTCTTATTTCTTATACAGAGATAGACTGTAGGGGCATGCACCAGACATTTCACCTCTAAAGAGAGGATGAGTTCCAGAGGCTACCTGGCCCTCTACCGGCTCTGCCTAAAGAACTAACTAAGTAAACACTTAGAAGTCTTTGACATACACATACTTGAAGTTTGATGTCTTGCGGAATAAGAAAAATAACTTTCTGCAGCTGAATAGGTGATTATGTGTGTATGCAAGTTATGTATATTTGTTGTTTAATACTTTATATTAGTTTTGTTTAGCATATCATCTTCAGAAAATAAAGACATCAAAATGATAAAGCAGTTCACCACCTCTGGGCTACATCTGCTGGACCAAACCTCCCAAACTAGGCTTGTCCTCTTGTATTAAAAATGTTACAAAGGCTAATAAAAGAATATGAATGTCTTGAAAGACAGATCTGACTGTAAATACAGAATCAGAAGATAGGAATTAGCTAAACATGCTCTTTCCCAAACACTAAACAGTGAAATTGTACCTTATACAGTACTTTCCCCAATTGGCCCTGGTGGCCCTTTTATCTTACATGGAGAATTTCGAGGTGAAGATGAACTCAAATGGTTCTGAAACCTCTGCCATCAGACTCAGAAGGTCTAAAATAGAATACCTAGGATTTTGAATCACCAAAAATGGATGAACATAGCCTCCAAACAGCTCAAGCACTGAAATGGCCCTAGTGGCCCTGAAAGCTTCCCTGAAGCTAAACAATGAGAAGAATGCCTCAACAGGAAAAACGAGCTGTAGAAATAGCTTCAGAATGCTGAAAAACTTCAGGAATGACCTTCGTTCCACATTCACTGGCTGCACAATTCCCAATGCAACTCCCAAACTGATTTGGCCCTAGTGGCTCCTGGAACTTCCATGAAGCAAAATCACCTGCAAATGACCTCATATGGCTCTTAAACCTGTGCCAATGGCTTCATAAGGTCGAAAAGACCCAAAATCCTCCAAAATTTCATGAATAATGGTTTCATGTAGCCAAAGATATCCCAATAACTAACTCCCTCCTCTTTTCCCCAAAAAACTCCACTAAATTAGGAGTAGCGGGAGTTAGTCTCACTAAAAATAGCAAAAGCGCCAAAGAAGGCGGTCTCCGCCCAACAAAATTCCAACCGTTAGAATTAAACTTGAATGGTTGACGTGGTCACATGTCCTCTGACTAACCCGTCGAATCCAATGGTTTGTAAGCCACGTTTGTCAACCGTGGCATCTAACGATTTAAACAATGTAATGTGAACACCTGGCAAACCGTGCACATAACAATCCGCCCAACGGGTTTAAAGCCACGGTTATCGCTCGTGGTCTCGTTCCAAAAAGGGGTTGGTCCTTAGGGGCTGGTCCCCACTTTTCCGCCCTCCTAACATGTGCCCACGTTATAAACAAAAGGCGCATTTGGCAAAGTAACTAACACCATAGCCTGTGTGGTTAGGGCGCGGGGCTTTCATGTGGGCGACCCACGGTCGAATCTCTTCAGCTCTTTGTTGCACGTTCAAATGTGTATTTTGGATATGGACAGGTGGCGGCCTACGCGCCCACCAAATTATTGTTTTTAAAAAAACCCATTGCATTAATGTTTTTTTTTTTTTTTTTTTT
>ML784390.1:1175381-1190437 GCA_009831015.1 Picea engelmannii
GAGTGTGAGTCACCACATTGACCTCATACCCGGAGCAAGCTTGCCGAACAAGGCAGCATACAGGTTGACACCTCAGGAGAATGAGGAAGTCAAAAGGCAGGTACAGGATCTGCAGGATAAAGGACTGGTCAGAGAGAGTCTCATTCTGTGTGTTGTTCCAACAGTGCTGAGTCCGAAGAAGGATGGAGGCTGGAGGATGTGTACAGACTCCAAGGCGATAAATAAAATCACCATCAGGTACAGATTTCCACTTCTGAGAATGGACGATTTGATGGATTGCCTAAGTGGGGCAAACTATTTTTCAAAAATTGATCTCAAGAGCGGATATCATCAGATCCGGATGAGAGAGGGAGATGAATGGAAGACAACATTCAAAACAAACGAGGGTTTGTACGAATGGCTGGTCATGTCGTTTGGTTTGACAAACGCACCAAGCACATTTATGCGGCTGATGAATGAAGTCCTATGGGAATTCATTGGAAATTTGTAGTTGTATACCTGGACGACATATTAATTTTCAGTAAGACCAAAGCTGAACACTTGAGGCATTTAGCCACTGTGATGAAAAGATTACAGCAGGAGAAACTGTTGATCAATTTGAAGAAATGTTCGTTTATGAAGACAGAACTCATTTATTTGGGTTTTGTGATTTCAACGAATGAATTGAAGATGGATCCTGAGAAGGTTGAAGTAATCAGGAATTGGCCATCGCCGAGGAATATTTTCGAGGTGAGGAGCTTCCATGGACTGGCTAGTTTCTATAGGAAGTTCATTCAAAATTTCAGCGGAATTAGCGCAGCAATGATGGATACCGTGAAGAAACGACATAAAGTTTTTCATTGGACAGCGGAGGCCGAAAGGAGCTTCAATCTATTGAAGCGAAAGATAATAGAGCAACCGGTGTTAGTGTTGCCTGATTTTCAGAAAACCTTCCAGGTGAAGTGTGATGCCAGTGGGTATGTTGTTGGAGGGGTCTTGAGTCAGGATGACAGACCTGTGGCATACTATAGTGAGAAACTGGATGATGCAAAATTGAAATACTCCACGTATGATAAAGAATTCTATGCCATCATACAGGCATTGAAGAAGTGGAGGCATTATTTGATACCACAGGAGTTCGTGTTATACAACGACAACCACGCATTGCAGTTTGTAAGTCAGCAGGAGAAGCTGAATCAAAAGCATGCGAAGTGGGTGTAATACATGTAGAATTTCACATTTGTCATCAAGCACATTTCGGGGACTGCTAACAAAGTAGCAGACGCTTTGAGCAGAAAAAGTTTATTGCTGCAGGAATTCAGGGTCAAGACCTTGGGTTTTGAAAACCTCAAAGACATGTATGCAGGTGATGCAGATTTTGGAGAAGCCTATAAAGCGGCCGAGAATCCAGTTCTCAGGGATCGGAGTCCATGGCTGGAATATATAATCCAGGAAGGATTGTTGTTCAAAGGCAATCAGCTGTGCATACGGAATTGCTCCATGAGGGAGAATTTGGTGCGGGAAAAACACAGCGGAGGCTTAGCAGGTCATTTTGGGCATGACAAAACATTCGCCAAGCTGAGCGAATCGTACTTTTGGCCAGGCATGCATGCAGATGTAAAAATATTTGTTGACTGATGCAGGATTTGTCAACACGCGAAGGGTAGAAAACAGAACACAGGGTTCTATCAGCCGTTGCCCATACCCGAGAGGCCATGGGAAGCCATTAGTATGGATTTTGTTTTGGGTTTTCCGAGAACACAACGAGGAGTTGATTCCATCTTCGTGGTGGTAGACAAGTTCTCGAAGATGGAACATTTCATTCTGTGTCATAAGACCAACGATGTAACCCACATCGCAAATTTGTTTTTCAAAGAGATTGTGCGATTGCATGGATTTCCCAGGAGCATAGTCTCGGATCGGGATACCAAGTTCATAGGTCACTTTTGGAGGACGCTATGGAAGAAGTTAGGGACTGACTTGGCATTCAGTTCTACTTACCATCCGCAGACAGATGGGCAGACCAAAGTGGTCAACAGAAGCTTAGGGGATTTATTGAGGAGCCTGGTGGCAGAGCACCACAACAGTTGGGACCAGATCTTACCACAGGCAGAATTCGCGTACAACGATTCGGTGAATCGAAGTATAGGTAAGATCCCATTTCAAATTCTGTATGGGACACAGCCGAGAGGAGTTTCTGAGCTTAGGGAGTCAGAACAGGCTGAAACTAGCAGTGCTCGTGCTGAAGAGTTCGCTGAGGCGATGCAAGAACTTCACACACAGGTGAAGCAGTGGTTGCAGAAGGCAAATCAGGAATATAAGCGTAGAGCCTATCAAAGAAAGAGGCAGCTTCAATCTGAAGTTGGGGACATGGTTCTGGCGCACCTGAGGAAGGAAAGGTTCCCAAGGGGAACATATAACGAGCTCAAGATGAAGAAAATTGGGCCATGCAAAGTCCTGACAAAATTCGGGGAAAATGCATATGAGCTTGAGTTGCCAGAGGGCATCTGGATATCTCCGATTTTCAATATTTTGGATTTACACCCCTACAGGGATGATGAAGCAGACACTGGAACCGAGGAACCAGTGGTCCAGTGGCAGAAGCAATTACCAGTTGCACAGAAACTGCAAATGGAGTGCATACTGGATAAACGAGTTGGAAAGAAGACCAGGAGGAAGCAGTATCTTGAATACCTGGTGAAATGGAAGAACCACCCAGTGGAGGATGCCAGCTGGGAGACAGAAGCAGTTATACAGAAGCATGGGTGCATTGTGCAGGAGCTCATGGACAGGAGCCCATGAAATCTTTTGAGCCGAGGAGTATGATGCAGGAGCATCCACACCTCATCAAGCGAGCCAGCGCATGGAGCAGGGAAAGACAGTCGG
Source organism: Picea engelmannii (assembly GCA_009831015.1). Lineage (NCBI taxonomy): Eukaryota > Viridiplantae > Streptophyta > Pinopsida > Pinales > Pinaceae > Picea > Picea engelmannii. The sequence continues at coordinate 1,178,247 of ML784390.1, forward strand.
ACAAGCCAACAAAACTTATTTTTTAATTTTACTTTGATATGGTTGCGCCAAGCATTAATGAGTTGATGTAATGAAGCGCACTTATAATGTATAATATATAGGAAGGCATTTAGTAGAATTAATGTTGTTAGATAGGAATTAATTGTAGATATGATGATTCCAGTTTTCGAGAGTAAACGGAATATAGGCACCCTCCTTTGTATTCTTCATTCATTCCTGCATTCTGAAGGAAAGAGCAAGCAAAGAACTTGTAGAGCCCTCATGTACAGATTGGATTAATAAGAAGAGCTTTGGATTCAATTTCATGACTGGTGCTGTTTTCTCTGTGTATATGCTTATGCGTTCATGAATGTTTGTTTTACTTGTATGCATTTGCTTTAGGTTATGCTGTGCATGTGATTCTAGAAGTTAACTGAAGTCTGAGAGACTGAGAGAATTAGTTTCGATTGTTTCTCTATTTGAGCCAGAAGATTCCTACATAGAGTGCAGTTGAATTCCTCCGCATAGAGTGCGTTGAGGAGGCTAGATGGTTAAACTCTCATTCTCATCTACCCAGAAGTCGAATTGGGTTACTCGTGTCGAGCAGGGAAAGCGCAGGCCGAGAGGTTGGAAATCTCAGCAGTTAGTCTGAGAAAGAAAATAACGACATGGGCTACTATCGCAGTGAGTGCACATAGTCCGAAGGAACTCAACACTTTGAGAATTGTCGAAGTTCGAGCGTTAGCAGTTGGTACAGAATCTCTGGAGGAGCAAGAGGGACCAAGCTCAGGAGGGATAGTTCAGTGGGGAAGACTTTGGGAACAGACCTAGGAGGAGCATGAACAGAATTGAGCCTTGGGAGCAGGAAGAGTTCTCAAGAGGAAGAGAATCGACGACTTGTAATCCCTGTGAAGTTTTGTGAAATCCCGAGGATCGTCATATCAAGGAGGAGCTACGCAGGAGTTAACCCTTAAGCGCAGGCGAGGAGGATTAAAGTCCATCGGACTTTGGAGATTCGGCGTTCAGCGTTCGACGAGGTGAGTTGCATGCCCGTCGAAATCGCTAATAGAGATTTCTCGAGTCAATAGGGACCCTCAATTTTGACAAGGACAGGTGGCACAAATTCGGCGAATCGGGGTTTCGATATTCAGGGTTTTCAAATACAAAGGACCTGAACAGTTGAAATTGCGATTCCATGATCCCCAATCGCACGAGTGGAGGAGTGACGTGGCAAAGTGGGACCATAAGAACTAGTGGAGTACAGGTGTCATCGGAGTTCGGGGTTCGGCGTTTTGCAGTGTAAGTGAACCGTAGCATTACCATTGTCGATTTCCCGATAGGGAAATCCCTGATGCGCAAAAGCGTTGACTGTTGACTATCGGGGTTCGGGGGTTGGAGCTGTAGGTGAATCATGTTCGCGTGAACCGCGAATCCCCGAATCGCAATCTCCCGAGTTCCGAAGGGGAAATCGCCAAAGGAGTTTACTGTGGGTAACTCTAGAGGGGAGTTGGAAGAGCTTGTAACTCTTCGGGCCTGGGTTGAGAGAAGGTCCTGGTAGAAGCGGCTACTCGCGGAGGGGCAGGGATTCATCATCCTTAGTCAAACTCGTACTGATATCTTTCTTTAAGTGTCATCTTAACTGCGCATGGCTCCTGTAAGGAGGGTAGCTGAGCCATTAAGTGTTGGGCTAGCATGCACAGACTTCTCTGTCGAGTTGAAGACTTTGGCATGGATTCTTTGAGAAAATCGATACACAGGATTTCTTTGGGGAGACGACTTGCTAAACCCTCCATCTCCTCACTTAATGAATGAAAGGAGGTTTCAACCACCTGCTCTTGTCATCATTTACTCCAGGCAAGAAACAATATGGAGATCAGATCTGATGGTGCTTGGAGACCGCGACGATCCTCTCTGTAACTAAACTTGGCACTTCGGCCTTCTTTATGCAGCTCCTCTCTTTTTCCAAGTGACCACGGGCTATGTCCACGTGCCTATTCCCATGGTGATTTTTGGCGTTCGGGAATATGAAGGGGTTGCTCCTTGCTGATCGAAATCGCGATGAGCAATATGCCGAGACGGCTCAATCTGGTGCCACGCGTCCCTTTGAGATCTGACGGTCTTGAACTCACTTGACGTTGTTGTGGGCGCGGGTCCGGGACTTTCTCGATATCTCATGCATTGGAACATAACGAAGATGCATTTTACGCCTTAGAGTCGTGATGGGCGAAATGCCGAGATGGCTCAGTTTGCCGCAAGGTGTCCCCTTTGAATGGACGGCTAAAAAAATGTTACGTGACGTCGCGGGCCCCAGTTTCGGCGCTTTCGACGCTGTCGGGGTTCGGGGTTTCACGATTTTCAAAGACGTAAAACCTTCACCCCACGAACTCCCAAATGTCAAAACACCGACGCAGCCAGACCTCGCACCACGCATCCTTCGGTATAAGCGACTGTCATCCATTCCTGAACATGCTATGGGCGTTATCAAATGTGTTAACCTTGGCGCAGCTTTGCCAATTGCGATTTACCACCCACTGTTGATCTGATTCCCTGGATGCATCCTGAATGTTGAAATCGGAGTGCTCGCTCGCTTGACTTGGGCCCGAAATGGATCTCTTTTGTGCACTGTGCTTGGGCACTTATCGCGCAATCCTGTAGACCTGTGTACCTTTGTGCCCCGATACCACAATTTATTGATAACATTAGGCTCCATGGGGGATAGAGTCATCCCCGCGATGCTCTAAGAACTTATTTGCAGTTCCAGTGCCTTGTTGTTGGGCTATGGAGTCACTTACTAAGCCGAAACAATAAAGTAAAAACAATGAACAGAAAAGGCAATATTTACAAAACATAGGAGCCAATGAAGGCTTGGACAAAATATTTTTTAAGAAAATGCCCATTTACTGGGCTGCTGAAAACTTCTTCACCCTCCAAATCCTGCAACCTGTACGTGTTATTTGATAAAGTCTCAGAGATTATGAAAGGCCCAACCCACAGGGCTTCGAATTTACCATGTTTTCCCTTGTCTTGTTTAGGAGCATCCCATTTCAGCACCAGGTCTCCTATCTGGAACCGCTCCTTCTTGGCCTTCTTATCGAAAACCTGCTTGATCCTCTGTTGATGGTCCTAAATTTTGTCCACTGTCTGCTCCCTAGCTTGCTAGACTTCCACTAGCTGTGTGCACAGATGCATGCAAAGAAGGTTTGGGAGGAGACCTCAGTCAGAATGGACTCATAATTTTTTATGAATCCAGAAAGTTGAAAGAGCACAAAAGGAACTATGCAACTCAAGATTTGGAGTTGGCAGTCATAGTACACACTCTAAAGAAATGGAGGCATTACCTCATGGGAAGGAGGTTCGAATTGAGGATAGACCATAACGGTCTGAAGTACTTGTGTGATCATCCAACCTTGAACGCTAGACAGAGTAGGTAGTTGGATTTTCTCTGTGAGTACGATTTTGATATCAAGCATATCAAAGAGAAGGAGAATAAAGTGGTTCATGCACTCAGCAGGAGAGTACATGTTAAGAACCAATACCAAATCTGAAGATATAATCACCACAAATACTAAATACACAATAGATTCACAAAACAATATAGAAGAAACCACACTTTATTATTACCAAACCCTTGTGGTAGGGCAACACCATACAATGGATCCTATTATGGAAGGGATCCTCTCCTGTTCACTTGCCTCTTCGAGGGGGCATCCTTCTATTGAGCTACAGCTCACAATACAATATTTCTCTTCATGTCTCATTACATTGTTTGAGCCCCTTTATATAGTGCTACCATCACCTAAGAACATTCTAGAGGAGGAATCTTCTAGAAGTAGAACCTTCTAAGAAGTCCTCTTACATTTATTATATATAACTACCATAGTGGGCCTTATTTAATAATATAGTGGACCTAGTCCACCTTACATTGAATGACCTCCACTATTATCACTATGGGCCCTCTAGCCCCCCCTCCACTACCTCTCTAGCTACCTTACATTCCATCCCTCTTATGAAAGCGTTGTCCTCAACGCTTGATGTACAACCATATACCAGGGTCCCATGGATAATTATGGACCGTAATGCTGAAAAAGACTGAAGAACCAAAGTCCCATGTAGAAAGGAAATCCACCATACTGAAGTAGTCCAACCACCATTGTAAGCCCGAGTCCCATGTCCAAGTGCTCATGTGAACTCCCCGTAGAATATTTTGGAACCCAATAACCAACTCCAAATGATGCTCCCAAGACTGACACCTATCATGTGGATCCCAATAAGAAGATCCATCCACATAGTGGAAAAGGGTCGTAGCAGAATCTGGGAGGAATAATACCACTGTAGAATATGTAGACTGAACGCTCGTAACTAGCTCCTGATGTGGGACATTGATTTTCTCTGCAGAAGGTGGAGTGGAGTCATCAAATAAAATATGGAAGTGGTTGTCATCCCAGAAATGACAACTATCCATATATCAATCATCACAATTGGCCTCAAAATCGTACCAAGCATATATTTCTTGATTATATGCATTCATGAGACCCTCCATAAGAAATCTCTCCTGCATGTTATTCAATGAATCTTGAATACTACGAAAACTATTATTGAGGCCATCTGTAATGATATTTGTGAGGTTGTCTGTGAGGCTTTGTGCTAACACATCCAATCTAGCATCCACTTGGGCTTTGAATGATTCAAGAATTTCTCTCAAGGTTTGAGATGAAATAGCCATCTGAGCACCCTATGAACTCTTCGGTCCTGCAGCCATCACGAAAAAACTCAAAAAAATTGACCCAATAAGTTTCGGCAGAAAATCGCGGCTTTTTCTGGAAAAACCCTAAAAAAACGTCGAAGTTAAAATGCTCATAACTACACTTCCCGGACTCCGTTTCGGCTGATTTTTTTTTTGAAATTGGGTGAAATTGTGAGAGGAACTCAGATCTGTAACTTTCTTGGGAAAATTAGGCCTCCAAATGCTACAAAAATAAAAATAAAAATCGTGCCGCCGTCCGCAGAGAAAAACCCTGAAAATTTGCAGATTTAAAAACTCCAATATCTTGACCTTCCGGACTCCATTTTGGACGATTTTTTTTTTTTAACTTGGGTGTTTTCCTGAGAGGAACTCAGATATACAACCCTTTTCTGCAAATTTTTCACATAAATATACTGAAAACTTCAAGAATGTCACGGCCCTCTTTTTTCTCTCCAAAAAAAAAATCTGCAAAAATAAAAAATAGTTGCCCACAACTCCGACCAAGGAAAGAGCTCTGATACCACTTGTTAAGAACCTGAATAGATCTACCAATATAATAACCACAAATACTGAATACACAATAGATCCACAAAACAATATAGAAGAAACCACACTTTATTATTACCAAACCCTTGTGGTAGGGCAACACCATACAATGGATCCTATTACGGAAGGGATCCTCTCCTGTTCACTTGCCTCTTCGAGGGAAAATCCTCCTATTGCGCTACAACTCACAATACAATATTTCTCTTCATCTCTCATTACATTACTTGAGCCCCTTTATATAGTGCTACTATCACATAAGAACATTCTAGAGGAGGAATCTTTTAGAAGTAGAACCTTCTAAGAAGTCCTCTTACATTTATTATATATAACTACCATAGTGGGCCTTATTTAATAATATAGTGGACCTAGTCCACCTTACATTGAATGACCTCCACTATTATCACTATGGGCCCTCTGGTCCCCCCTCCACTACCTCTCTAGCTACCTTACAGTACACGAATTAAATGCTACAGCCATTAGCATGTACCAAACTGATATTAAAATCATAATTTTGGAAGCTGCAAATGCATATTTGCAGTACATGGAGTTGGTAGCAAAGCTACAACAAGGTGAGATACCACAGAAAGTGGAAAATTATAAATTAGAAACTGATGGAACACTTCTGTACAAGAACATAATTTATGTACCTAACGTCCATGAATTGAAACTTATGATTTTGAAAGAAATGCATAATGTGCCTTATGTTGGGCACCCTGGATATCAGAAAATTGTGGCAGTAGTCAAGAGCCATTACTTTTGTCTAGGTATGAAGAAATATATTGTTGAATACATCACCAGATGAATGGAGTGTCAGAAGGTTAAATTTGAGCACATGCACCCAACAGGGTTTCTACAACATTTACCCATTCCTGAGTGGAAGTGGGAGGTAGTGACAATGGATTTCATCACAGGATTGCCTAGAACAGGCAAGAAGCATGATTCGATCATGGTGGTGGTGGGAAAGCTTACGAAAGCTGCCCATTTTATTCCGTTAAAGACTACTCACAAGGCAACGGATGTTGCAGACATATTTTTGAAGGAAGTGGCACGATTTCATGGTATTCCGAAGACAATTGTGTCTGATAGAGATTCGAAATTTACCTCAAATTTCTGGAAAGGGTTATTGAAGGGGTTTGGAACAAATATGAACTTTAGTACAACTTATCATCCCGAGTCTTATGGGCAAACAAAGCAGGTGAATCGAGCGATAGAAGACATTCTAAGGATGTATGTGATGGATAAACCATCTAAATGGGAAAACTACCTACACTTGGTAGAATTCACCTACAATAATGGGTATTAAGCATCATTGAAGATGAGCCCATTTGAAGCACATTATGGTAGGAAGTGCAATACTCTAGTAAGATGGGATAATCCAGTTGATAGAGAAGTGGTTGAGCCAGAGTTTCTCAAGGAAATGGAAGAGAAAATGTTAAGAATTAAGAAGAATTTAAAGTTTGCCCAACACAGGAAGAAAAGTTATGCTGACCAAAACAGAACCCACAGAGAGTTTAAAGTGGGTGACCATGTTTTCCTGAAAGTGAAAGCTAACAGAAGTTCTTTGAGGCTGGGAAACTGTTGCAAGTTGGCAGCCATATTTTATGGGCCATTTGAAATCCTAGAAAGGATTGGACCAGTTGCATATATGCTTGCATTACTTGCATCCATGACTATACATAATGTGTTTCATATTTCATTGCTTAAGAAATATATATCTTATGCTAATCATGTAATCGATTGGAATGTGATTCGGATAGAGAAAGAAGGTGTTCTGCAAGTGCATCTTGTGTGCATATTGGACTAGAAAAGAAAACAAATCCATAATCGATACATAGGGCTTGTAAAGGTCCAGTGGACCTAGTACAGTCCTGAGGATGCAACATGGGAGCACAAAGATGCTATGTGGGAAGAGTACTCGCATCTTTTTGAAGATTTTGGAAATCTTGTTGATGTTGTGTAAAGAGTTGCACTGAGGACAATGAAAAAATAATGGGAGGGGATTGTAATATCCCCAAGGACGAGCCCTTGTTGTAGTTATGAATTGTAATTGTGTTTTATAGGATGGTGAGCCAAGTATTTATAAACTGGTAATCTTATGTGTTAATAGGTCGGAGAGCCTAGGTATTAAAGGTCAGGATCCTGATTTTTGTATATGTAATTATGCATATCATTAAAAAAATATAAACATCATTGCGTGCCGACCGACCACAAAGAAAGAGTGATGGAAGACTAAGATTCCACAAGGTGGGTAAGAGAAAGGGGGTTGAAAGGTTGGAAAGAGGGGATAATCTTAGAGGCTTAAGTCCTTGGGAATAATAATTTATTATTATTCCAAAGTGGTGTGAAATACATGTTTTTATCCTAAGTCCTAGGAGAGGAAATGCATGCATCTCCAACGTGTACAAAAGGGAACACATAATTGATGGAGTGCATGCATCTTCATGGGTGACATGTGTCAGCCTAGGCACATGCAATTTAACCCAATAATTGAGCCATGATGGGGGTTCATCCTCCATTATTGTGTCCATTGTCTGAACTGTGTGGTCTTAGTGTATGATCTCTCCATACACTCACACATTCCTGAAAACCAGAACCACGAAGCCGACTGGTGTATTCCCATGAATTTTGTGGCCTCTGTATTTGACCTTTGCATACCTCACACATCTTTGAAAATTGAAACCGTGAGGCCATCCTGTGATGTTTTCTTGAGAAGTCGACACATCCTCAGTCTCTACCCGTTTTACCTCTGCGTTGGACCTCTGCATAACCATGGACATCTGAGAAACCAGTCGGGAGGGAAAGGCTAACCTGTGTGTCCTATGAACCTAGGTTTATCCACACTGCGAATCCAAGTTTGTTTTTAACTATTGGGTTGTTGTCTTTTGTGAAGCCTGAGCATATCGTAATTGTCTATGTCATGTGTGTTATAACTGTGGGTTGTTATGGCCACGCAGTCCCTTGGCTGAGCAAGAATTGTTGTCGTCATCTATTCCTTGTTGATCTTTACTATTGTCCTCCTTGTGTTGGAATGAAGATGAAGAAACAGGTTGTCAGGCCTATGTGCAACACCCTCTCCAGGTGAGAGAGGTGGTTGTGCTTGAAGAGGCAGGTTGTAAGGCCTATGAGTGACACTCTCTAGGTGAGAGAGCATGTGGAGGAAGTGAGAACTTCTGGAAGGGGTCATGTAGCTTCCACATAACTCATAGAATTTTGGTCCGGACTATTGTTGAAGTCCAAGGCAAGGGAGGTTTAGCAGCTGAAGGAATGTCCTGGTGATAGTGAAGGTGTATACTCCTGTGGTGGGACAGGCATGTGGGGAATGAGAGTCTGTAGGAAGTGGGCATAAGTGGCTCTTGTGAGAGAATACATCCTCATAAACTCTGTGTTTTCCTGTTGTCCTTGCCTAGCCTAGGATTCCTTTGCTCGGTGGAGCTTAGTCCCAGCTCGGGGGTGATCTACTGCTGAGAGTGATGAGCAGTGCGGTTTAAGGCTGGGAGGTTCGTGGAAGGCCTGAACATAGTTGGTGGTGTATTGCAGTTTAAAAGATAAGTATCATTATGTGTTTAATTTCAATTAAAATTCATGTATGTGATGCTTATAATATTATCATGTTTTCTGTTGCATGTATGAATTGCTGTTAATTCTATTTAAGACTGAATGATGGTAGTAACTCTATGTTAAATGTGTTAATTTGATTTAATGCATGTTATATATATATATATATGAATGTTCCGCGTAGTAGCGTTGCCTGGCAGTGGGGTTGATGGCCGGGGACGTTACACGAAGCCTTCGAAGTAAAAATTGCCTCATACATGTATATTGTAATTTCATTGTAAATATGGACCATTCATTATAAGGTCGCAGATCTTACGATAGAAGTTATGTTAAGGTTTTTTTCCCTAGAAGGAAACCCTCTTTAATGAGGGAAATGTATTGTGGCTATGCATTATTGCAAATATTGTATTCTGAGTGAAGAGACTGTGAGGTAGAAGAGGAAGTCAAGAGGTTTTGATGTAGGTTGTATCCCTTCATTTGTTGGATAATAATAAAGGAAGGACCTGGCAATTTCTTTGGTGGACGTAGCCCACACTGGGTGAACCACGTATATCAATGTCTCTATTGTATTGTGTATCTTATGCTCATTCGTAAGAAGATGAGTATAATGAGGCTCTGAAGGAATTTTATAATAAACATAAATTCCAAAACCCTAGAAATCCAAAAACCTAACCCTAGGAGATGAAGTGCCAAAAGTCATGTGGACATCGTTGGGGTAAGTTAGTACATCAACTTCCTGAGGTCGTAACTTTTGCATACGATCTATGTTTAGAGTGCACGATAGCTCGTTGGAAAGGTATTGAAGAGGAGATCCAATTTGGGGCTCAATCAGAGCCTTCGATTGTTATTGAGGTTATTGATCATGAAAAAAATGATGTTTAGTATCTCAAAATGGCCCTGAAAGTATGTGACCCGAAAAACTGCTAAAAATAGTAAATTTCCAAAAGACTATTTTGAGCAAGCTGGAACAGGTGGGTGGCCACCAAGATCCTCCTGGATAAATCCTTCCCCTTATGAAGAAATGGTATCCATTGCATTGATTTCCCCCATCAAATGAGGATCTTTTTGCTGAATTTGGCCCTAAGTGAGCCACTTGCCTTGGTGCATGAGCTGCCCTGCTTTGACAACCCGACAAAGATGTATCCTCTATTGGCAATTGGCCTTTACCTTTATGTCCATGATATGATCAGTGGATGCATGTTCCATCTAGTCTAGGTTAAACTTTGTTGGTGTTGATTTGTCCTCGATCTATGAAGTGTCCAATACTGGTGGAAAATAGGGTCAAAGGAGGTCCACATTGAACACTGGGTGCAAGCCAAGGAAGGGGGGGATATTGAGCTCAAAATCATTTCCACCCAAAACCTTGGTGATGGTGTACGGTCCATAACAGAGTGGACAAAGATTCCGATGAGGCCAAGTAAGGAACTCTTTCTACAAGTGCAAGCAAACTTTGTCCCCCACCTGAAACTGGTGTGGCACCCAATGTTGATCATGATGTTACTTATACTTAGAATTGGACTTTTATAAAATATCTTAAAACTATTGGTGGTTGTGATGGATCTGCTTAATGAATTATGTGGCTTTGTCATCTTCAGTTGGAGCATGTGACGATTCTTCCTAGGTGGCCTCAAAGGGTCGTGCAACATCCATGGGACCCAATGGTTGAAATCCCAACCCCACCTGAAAGGGGTTGTGGTCGGTTGAGCTATGTATGGATCTATTATATTTGTGTTGAACATAGGGAATAATCTCATCCTAGGTGTGGGGGTTCTTGGAATTGTACATGCATAGGATGTTCACGATCATCTGGTTAACGACCTCGGTTTGTCCATCCGTCTGGGGGTGGAAGGCAATGGATTTGGTGAGCTTGGTGTCTAGCATTGACCATAGGCTCGACTAGACTGTGCTAAGGAACCAATTGTCTTGATCTAAGATAATGGTTTGTGGGATCCCAAAGTGTACCCACACTCGTTCAAAGAAGAGCTTGGAAGTGGCCTCCACAGTGATGTTCTTCTTCCAGGCAGCCAGAATATCCATCTTGGAAAAGCGATCAACAACCATAAAAACACAGTCATTTCTCCACTTGGCAGATGGAAGGACCAAAATTTAGTCCATTGAGATGGATTCCTAGGGCCTGCCAGGAGTAGGTAGAGGAGTGTACAGACCTTGTTTCTTAGTGGTTGGTTTAGAAATAGCATAGACAGTACAGGACCAAATATACTTGCTGACATCTTATTGAATTTCCATCCAATAGAAATGTCGCTGCAACACTGCCACTGTCTTTTCCATGCCGAAGTGTCCTTCCACCTGACTTTAGTGGGCTTCCCAAATCAGCTTCACTCACTCACTTGATGGAACGCAGAGATGACCCAGATGACACAACAAACCGTCCTGAAGATGGAAATGAGTGAAATTTATGTTTGCACCCAATAGTTGGTAGGCGTTCGTGAAGTCAGGATCTATCTCATAGAGGTGGGGCCATCCGTAGGTAATGTGACCGCAAGAGTCTATCACTATGGTGAGTGTCATGACTAGATTTCGTCTGAGGAAATCAACGACTCGGTTCGTACTTCATGTTTTATACTTGATGTTGAGGTGGAACTGCTGCAAATATGTGGACCACTTCTAATGGCGGTCATTCTGCAATTTGCCTTGTGTCTGCATGAACTACAATGTCTTATGATCATTGTGTATGATTGTCTCCTTCCCAAGAATGTAATGCCTCCATTGGCATTAGGCTTGCACAATAGAGTACATTTATTTGTCGTAAGTAGGGAACTTACATATGTCATTTGATAGTGTTTGACTATGATAGGCCACAAGGTGGTCATGATGAGTGAGGATTGTGCCCATAGTATATTCATAAGCATTTGTCTCGATCTCAGAGGGTTTTTGTAGGTCAAGTGATGAAACTACTGGGGATGAGCAGAGGCACTTCTTCAGATCATCGAATGCTTTTCGTTGGGACAGGCCCCACATAAAATTTTCCTTACCACCACCCATGGTTATTTGGCTGAGGGTCCATGCAATATGGGAGAATCCCAACATGAACCTGTGATAGAAATTGGCAAGGCCTAAGAAGCTTTGAAGCTCAATGAGCATGGTTGGGGCTGGCCAGTCACGAATGACTTGGATCTTGGCTAGATCAACATGCACACCATGTGCATAAACAATATATCCTAGGTACTGGAACCTGTCTATGTTGAAGGAGCATTTTTCCAAGTTGGCATATAGCTTGTGTTGTCACAGAGTGTGCAAAACCTTCTAAATGTGTTGCAAGTGTTCTGCCCAAGTCTTGTTGTATATGAGGATGTCATCCAGATACACAACCACAAAAAAAATTAGTGAAAGGATGAAAGGTATCGTC
>ML784391.1:0-20981 GCA_009831015.1 Picea engelmannii
AATTCATGTTATTTATGGTATGGCATTGGCATGCTTGGATGCTTCCACACTTCTGCGGTCAACACAGTTATATGATATTCACTTCTGCACATGTGTATAGGTGACAGAGGTGGAACTTGGTCTATTTAATATGGTATATTTTCAAGCCTTGTGTAGAGACCTGACATGGGTCATCCTCCCGAGTTGTTGTACTTCTGCACCTACGCATTTCCAATAAATATAAATCGATGATTATGACAAGTGATGTAATTTGTACGATACTTATGATCTAGAATTGGCATGCTTTGATGCTTTATCACTTCTACAGTCGACACAGCTATATCATCTGCACTTCCACACAGGTGTATGGGCGACAGACGTGGCACTTGGTCTATTTTCAAGCCTTGTGCGAAGAGCTAACATAGGTCATTCTACCACATTGTTGTACTTCCCAACCTGTGCATTTCCAATAGTTCTAAATTGGTGATTATGATAAGCAACGTAATTTAAACTGTAGTTCATTGATTTATGGTAAATTAATTTGTTCCAATTTATGAGGAAAGGGCAGGCATTCAAAAGCAATGCGAAGCAAATGTGTTCCTTATCTGTGGGTTTCTCAATGGGTTTTTTTATGATTGTTGTTATTTTAAAGGTAGTCGACATATGCAGAGAAGAAATTTTAGTAGATTTGCATTGTGTTGTTGTTCTTGGTGCAATCTCAACTCTGTGATCTATTTATCTTTGGATAATTTCCTAGTCAAAAGCATATTTACTTAGCGATTTTGCATGTTGGATGGAAGGTTTTGTTATGGTCATATCTCCCCTCTCCGCATAGGTATGCCTCTCGCACAGTCAATAGTTGGTCTATTTTATACACATGTGTGAAGAATTCATAGCATCTGGCCTTTTGTGCTCATAAACTGTGCTAGAAATAGTTATTGAATATGTGGAAAGTATCCATCCAATATCTTGATTTTATTTAATGGTCTGCTAGATTAATTTATGTATTTGAAAAATGCATGCAACCAATTGCTTTGCTTGTTTTGAATGTGCCCCGCATCGATGGGCATAGTTGAGTCTAATACATAGAAATTCAATTAATCTTCACATTAGACATTATGATTGCTATCTATTCCAAAACAGACCATTTTTCTTGTTTGATGATGTGTGGTTCATACATTGTGCACTTATTTCGTTTCATTAAAATTTGAATTGGCATCCCTATAATGTTTAAGAAAACCAATTTTGTTTTTTCTATTGTGTTGCATGATCAAGACCTGCAATGAAAATTTTTTTTGGTGTATCATATATCCCAAAGAAAATTAGTGGTTGCTTATTATTTTTCTTTTCCAGGGGTAGGTTAAATTGGTCAAGGACTATTTCAAAAACTATATAGATCAAAGAGAATCAAATTTAAACACAAACAAAAGTAAGGTATGTTGCTTTGAGATTGTATTTATCATTTTATGTTTTATGTTGTTCAATGCCATAGACATAGCTTAAGAATCCTCTGAATGACATAAACTAAAACATGGAAGATACAATAGATGTTGAAAACTATGAAAGCAAGGATCAGTGCATTGTGCATGGAAATATTAATGATGCGCTGCATATAAATGGTCTTTTAGATTGGATGCATTTTCATATAGTCCTGGGGATTGTTTGTTTGTGTTAGAAAAACAGGATCGCAAAGCAATAAAATAAAACAAATGTGGAAATAAAACACAGAAGATACAAAATACAATAGAGACATAGATATATGTGGTTTACCCAGTGTGGGCTACATCCACCAAAGAAATTGGCAGGTCCTTCCTTTATTATTATCCAGCAAATGAAGGGATACAACCTACAACACACCCACTGTAACTTCCTCTTCTTTCTCTCAAAGTCTCCTCTCTCAAAATACAATATTCATAATGATGCATAGCCACAATACATTTCCCTCATAAAAGAGGGTTTCCTTTTAGGGAAAAAAACCCTAACATAACTTCTACCGTCAAATCTGTGACCTTATAGTGAACGATCCAGATTTACTATGAAATTACAATATACATTTACAAGGCAATTTTTCCTTCGGCGGCTTCGCCCTCGAACCCCCGTTGGGGGCTCGCTTGCCCCCAAACCCCAGGTTGGAAGCAAACACTGATACATATTATTGATTCATGGGTAGTCATTTTCCAGTTTGGAAAATGATCTAGGCTGGGCAATTCCTTTCTAGTCCGGAAAGTGGTTCGAGATTCTGACGGGCAGGCATTTTCTAGTTAGAAAAATGGTCCAGATCGGAAATTCATTTTCATAATGAAAATGGTCTAATAGATTGATGATGTACCATAGACAGTGATTCCCCTTGTGGCTAGTGTGGGGGAATGGTCTAGGATAGTCATTCTTCTTCACAGTCACTTTGAGTAGTGATCAAGTAGAATGGTCTACCTCGCTGGGCAGTCATTCTTTTGAAGTTCACACTTGTGACTAGTTTTGAAGAATGGTTTGTTTTGGAGGTTGGTGCAGGACAGTCATTTGCTTAGGAAATGGTCTAGACAGTCATTCCCTAGGGTAGACTCATTATCTCAAGGTTTCACTATGATTAGTGTCAGAGGAATTGCCCAGTTAGGTGAATGGTCCAGGTTCAGCAATCAGGGACAGGAATTCCCTAGGGCGGACTCATTATCTCCAGGTTGCACTATGATTAGAGTTAGAGGAATGGCCCAGTTAGGTGAATGGTCAAGGATCATAAATAAGGGACAATTATTATTCTATGCTTGGGAAGAATAGTCCAGATATCCCATGGCTGATGTTTTATTTTCTAAGGGTAGATGATGTTCCATATCTCACAGATATGAGTGGAAGAATGGCCCAAAGGACTCAATTTGTATCATGATATTGTTTATGTATATTGATATCAGATGATATGATTGTTGTAGAGATTGTATTTCTATGGACAGTAGTTGTATGCTATTGTGTTGGATGTGATCCACTGACAGTGATTGTGGGTCATTGGTTAGTAGCAGTGTGCTATTGAGAGTGGTTGTGTACCCATGGATAGTAGTTGTATACTACTATTAATAGACAGAGTATTTTTCTATTGGATGGCATTGTTCTGATTGACATGGAGACTATCCAGTTGGATAGTGATGATGGTGCTCGTGATTTGATCATGAGATATCTTATGTGGCTATGTTAATGCTATTGATTGAATGGTATGTTTGTTCTCAAGACCATTGTCTTTTATACCTCCCTAGCTATGCGGGAGTGTTGATATTATGGTATATGCGGGAGGTATTAACCTCCACGTGTAACCTTTGACGAAACTAGAATATTTCAGGAAGCAAGAGAAACCCTAAAGCCTTGGAAAATAACCCTAGAAGACAAGTCGGATAAAGAGAATAATTAATATTGAGGTTTTAGCCCCCAAGAAGAGAATTCGGCCCAAACAACTAAGAAGGAGCAATATAAATACAAGACGTTAGAGCTCATTTGGGACTCACTCACTCGCAACTACAGAAAACTAGTTGTGTGCAAGTTTGGAGAGGAGTTGCAGTTGCAGCTACTGAAACTTGTTTTTTCGGTTTTTCTGGCTTGGACTTTCTGCTTGGTCTTTTCTTATCTTTGCTTGGTGTGCTAGCCTTGGTTGGATATTGATTTTCTACCAGAATTATTCTCTCTTTCAAGGTTAAGGTGCTCAAGGGTATCCTTTGTGCTTATGGTTGGGTGACAATATTTCTATATTGTCTATGGTTAACGAGCACACTCACGTTTCTAACATATTTGATACATGGCCCTATAGACAATACAACAAGTATTGTGAATTGGCAAGAGTATCTTGTAAATATGGAAATGCCATATGAAAAAAGAAAGATAGAGGGTGGGGTGTTTTGTTTGCAATGGATATCATTCATTTTCAATGTAAATATCCATGTGTGTTCCCTCCATCAAAATAATATTGTCAAGTTGTATTATACTAACTCGAATTGTGATAGAACATTTGATGTGTTATCATTTGAAACACATACAATTCATGTTCACTGTGAGCCATTTCTTAGGCTTGAGAAGTAAAGTGACATATGCAATCATCAATGTGACCAATGAACATTGGGTACAATGAATACATCTGGAACCAAGTATGATAGAGATACATTACTCGCAATGAGAGAAAGTATGTGTGACAATGTATTGGTTACTGGACATGTACTAGGAACAAGTCAAGATAAATACGATGTACATTGTGAGGATAAAATTACATTGGCAAATAGTAGTGCAGTAGTTGGAATGGGTTGCTATAAAGAAAAGAGAGTTGCAATTGAGAATAGCAGACTTAGTCACTATAGACTAAAAAAATGATACATGAAAAAAACAAACACAATTGCGGGTTCTCGGCCCAGCATGGGTTGAAAAGACATGTACAGGGAGAACATGGAAATTCAATCAATGCAATTACACGTAGTAGTAAGAGAGTAAGAGTGGCATGTACGAAATTAAAACAAATATAGTACAGTGCCAAAACTGGACAAAAAAATAAAAAGTTGTTGTTCATGTAGTGAGCATATCGATGTGAAAAAGAAACAGGCACGTCGATTCTATGTGAAATACATCCAAGGCACTCCTAGGAATGAATGTGCAATTTGTGAACAATTGCATTTTTCAAATAACATTAAATGCTTGAACAAAGAATTGAAAAAATGAATATATGAGCTTGACTACATGTGACAAACATTATGTTCTAAGAAGATGTGTATTACCTACAAAAGAGCACTTGAAAATGGGAAACTTACATCCTTTGCAGCACTTGACAAGATAAGACACAACATGCCATTACCAATTGCAAGCATGTTCTCAGAACTTGAGGGGAGACTTGTATCACTTAGAATTTCATTTGTACAAATTAGAAAATGGAGCTACAAACGGTTACAGATGGGCTTGACAGGATCGATCATCAATGTGCATGTTCATATGGATAATGTCCAAAAGGCATTGCCACAATCCTTCGATGAAATATTGACAATTGCAATTGCATTAAAAAGACGATTGCAATACAAAAATGCATATCAGACCGGAAGAGTACGTGTAAACATTGTCATGAGAGGATTAAAAGAATTATGTTCCAGAGCTTTATACAAGGCTGGAAACATTACTATAAAAAAGGAATGGACTAATGTTCTCGAACAAGATAGTAAAGAATGCATAGAAAACACAAATTCTAATTGCGAGAGTGCACTACAAGGAGAACACCTTCTAGCAGAGGTTTTTAGTGTTACAAAATTTGGAAAAAAATTAAAAAAACCTCTATTACAACCTCCTCTATTTTCTCCAGAGGTTTTAACGGATGTTCCATATAACTAAAAAAAATTAGGCAGGTGGAGGTTGTAGAGGATTTTTTTTGGCTGCTTTTTTTGTTAAAATGCACCGGTGCGCCATTAAAAAAAACTCCTTGATGCGTACCTAAACACAAAACGCATTGGAACATCATTACATAAACTGCCTCATAACATACATAAAACCAAAAAACACACCAACACGCCATTACATAAATTCCTAGTGAGTACATAAAATGAAAATGCATCAGGGCGCCATTGCATGAAATGCACTAATGCATACATAAGACAAAAACACATCGATTTTCCATTGTATTACTAACTCGGTGATTACCTATGACTCAAAGGCATCGGGGTGGTTATGGTTATTACGCCCTAGATTCCCTTTTTGTTGTATGCAGCACCGGTGCGCTTGTATTTTATGTATGTCTCGGTGCTTGTATAATTTGTATGTTTCAGTGCCTATATTACATATAACACACCAATGTGTTTATATTATTAAACGCACTAGTGTGTTTAATATTTTTAATGCACCAGTGTTGTTATTATATTTAAAAAATCGATGTGTATTTATCACATGCCCACCGTAAAATTTTAAAACGATATATATTATTGCACATTTTATGGACCTATGCTTCAGTATGATTAATATGCACCAGTGCGTATAACCCCTTAAAAAGCATTGATTTCTATATTATTTCAGACGCCATTTTGTGAGTTCATAAGAGTGCACAGATATGTATATATTTTAATTAATTGTTTTTTTACAGAGATTTTTTATAATAACATTGTTTCTTATATTTTTGTTATTTTATTTTGATTTAATGATTGCATTAATGCCTCATCTAGCAAATTACACCTTTGCTATTTACAACAATGTAAATCATTCACATATTAATTAATTAGTTATTTGCAATAATGTAAAGTACTCATATATTGATTAATCAACAACGCAACATTTTACGACATTTGACAATGCAACAAAATAACAAACTCATTTTATTATATATGAATAAGAGACTCATGGTCATACAAAATGGGACAATGTAAAGGTCCACAATAATCAAAATTGAATTAATATGTAATTGTTACAGTTATTGGTAATCTGTCGTCATGCAATTGGGACATTATGTCCACTACATTACGCAAAAATATCCCTGATTTTTACACACTGATATTACAAAACATACAACTTGCAGTAACATTCAATTATATTGATTGTCATTCATCACTTGAACGGTTTTCATTGCTTGAGCTATGTGCATCCCTCATTTCTTGATCAGTTGTAGGCGATATTGTACGTTGGTTATTTAAACAGATGTTTTCTAGATCGACTTCTTGTTGACATTCCAATTGCTCATGTTCCATCTATAAACATAGAAATAAAGTGTAATAAGTAAATCTACATTTATAATATAGTAGAATATACGCAATTGTGTAAATCAAAAAGTGTGTCATAGAAATGAGTGATTCATAAACCATACACATCATTTTGAAGACTTTCCTCGTGTTGGTTAACACAAGATTTTATGTTGGCTCCTCTTCGTACTTTGTTTCCTACATCTTTAATATGCCATGACAAAGCATAGTCGATATAATTAATATAAAGGTTTATTATTGTTTCATTAATTATAAAACAAGGGAAGTTAAACAATATTGCTACTTGCAAATTGTTCAATTAAACTTTGATACATCAACATATACTCACATCCCTTACTTAACCCATCGTTTATCAATTGTTTGGTTGGTTCTTCTTTGTATGTTAGCACCTATTAGAAGACATCCATGGATTAATGTAAATTAATTATTTAAATATAAAGATCACAACAATTATGAAAACTTAAGTAAAGTCGATAACGTAAGTACTCACAAACTTTGTGATCAACCATTTTCTTCCTTGTCATCATGTCTTATGTGTTGATTGGGTTCCATTTTGTTTTCTTTTCTGCAACAAAACAATTGAAAATTAATGTTTAATATGATAAATAAATTTGATGTACATAAAAGAATAAATGAATGATTGCATACCTTTGATGCATGTTGTTGTTGGGATGCATCCTCCTGTGATGCAATTATGTTTATTTATTTCACCATCTCCTTGTACACTCTTTTAGGCATCCCTACCATCATGTATTAGATATCCCCTCATTTGTTGCCTGGAATTTTCATAATCTTCCTGAAAAACAAAAAGAACAATAATTTTTTCTTAAATGGACATGAAAGTAAATATAACAAAACAAATTAATTTGGTATTCATTGGAACATATTATAGAAAAACATGTTTAGTAATAATACATTTTATATGATTTTTTTTTGTTATTGTAATTTTTTTCTATTGCAAGTCTAACGGGTCTCATTGACCATGGATCTAGAAACACTTTTTGTAGTATACGTATAACCTGATTCTTGGAGTCACTTGATTGATTGTTGTATTGTAAGTGGAAATTATGTCTATACGTTCTTTCCACTATATCTCTCAAAGCTCTCTAAAACAATTTGCCCCTCTTATTAACTTCAAGCACCACTCTAGATGAATTGATGATCAAGTTACCGTCATCATTTACATCCTTAACAATTTGTGTCCTCTTAGGACAAGATTCTATTCCCTCGCTATCAGTCCCTTCATAACATTAAAAAAATGTGAAATCGAGTGTTTAAAATTTGTTAGCGATTAATGTTAAGAAATTCATTTTTAGTAAAATTCAAAGAAAAACTTAATGTTGATTACCTTTCGATCCACTTTTTTCCTCTCTTTGCAACATTTCCATAAAACTTTTACACTCTTTTGCACTAAGATTGTGAACAATCTTATTGAGTTTCTTCAAATTTGTGCTCTGCATGACACACATTAACCAATACACATCATTAATTTAAACTTACAAATATTTCAAATATATTAACTTTTTAATAAAACTTAAAGAACTTGCATCCCTCTCATCTTGGGATGAGCTACCATTGTGCTTGTTGCAATAAGATCTTTTCTTTGAACTTCCATCAACCATCTTCATGTGTATAAAAAAATCAAGAATCATTGGAAATAGAAATTATGAATTTTTTATACAATCTAGTATTTCAGTGCGCTTCATTAAACAGAGTGCACTAGGGCATCAAATATATATGTGCACCGTGATGTCAAACATATACTCACACTGGTCTATACTATCAGTCATTATGCACCACTAACCCATACACATATGATATGAAATCAATACTATTTTTTTTTTCAACCAATCGATGATTTTCACATATATATGCACCCCGGTGAGGTTTTCTATACATTGAGCATTGGGTCGCTACCTCTGTACAGTGCATACCAGGGTGATTTTCCTATACAGTGTGCACTGTGTACCGCGAATTTTTTTTTTTTTTTAATCATTGACAATGACAGGGTTGACAGGGTTTGGGATCCGATGCAATGAGTTGTACCATTACAACAGATACCAAACTCCCTATATGCAACTAAATTAACCCTATAAGAATCTATTACTTAAAAAAACAAACCCTATAAAAATATATTTCTTAAAAAAAGAGGGGAACAAGAAAAAACTACAAGAAATCTATGGCTTCAAATACCCAAGGTAATTATGAAACCCTTATATTTTTTTTAACATGCATTGAAAATAGTTTGAATCGAATAGGAAAAGATTGAAATGATCAGTAGAATGAAATCACATACCTGAAATTTCTTCTCTGCGGATTTTGATGTGCCCTATGGATCCCTTCCAATTTTGGCTCTTCAAAAAAAATCCATCCAATCCAAAGTCTTTTGTGGTAAATCTCTCTTCCACGAATCTTCCTCTAAATTCTGCCAAAAAATGAAATAATGCATAGTGTTTTAATTTATAAACAAATATGTTTTGAAAAATGTAATTCCCTCTCTTTTTTCAATGTGTTTTTTTTAATTTGTATGTAAAAACACTTATTAAACTTTTTATTTTAAAAATTAAATTTATCGTCAAATCGATGCACCTAACCGATTTATGTGCACTAGTGCGTATATAGTAAACAACGCATTGATACCAATTCTATCAAGAAAATATAAATGCAAACCTTCATTATTAAAATTTATAGATATTTTGGTTTGTGGAGGTTTCAATGGATGTAACGGTTCAGTGTGTTTCATAGTTGGTCGCACCAGTGCATACTTCATATATAGACGCTCCAGTGCATTATAAAATAAATAAAAGCACCGATAAATTTTAATATCATATTCATGCATGTATTGACAATGGTTTTGGCTCAAATGCAGGGAAAAAAGGTAATAATATCAAATGTTCAATACTTCATATTCTAGATAATTCCATATCGTTGCAAGTTTTTCAACTTCTCCCTCACAATTTGAAGTAAGTCTAGATTTTATTTATAATTCATTTATCTAATTGAATTATGTCATTTATGCATGTGCATTTGAATAATTGTTCATTGAATTTTGTAGGATCATAAATTCAAATTGAGTTTAGATGAGCAAGATATTTAACTAGTGAAAAAATGCTTCAAGCTCTTATCTGGAGAAAGATATCGCAAGAAAATGTTTGATGAAAATGGATAGCTACTTTACCCTGCTAATTGTAACATGTCATCTTCCAGTAACCTACAGCCTAGGTCAATGGTATTACACCATGAATTAGATCTCTTTTATGACACGTCAGTGGTATGTGGTTGTTCAAAATGTAAAGGGTTTAAGAAGAACCCTCGACATGTCACATTGTCTCGTTATATTAATGATCGGATACCCAAAGTTGATGGTCTAATACCTCCCACTAAAGTTAATAATCTAATAGGTGATATAGAAAAGACACGTAGGAACACTTCCATATGCTCATTTTTTGAAAAGTTGGAAGCAAGATCAACTACGTTTCATCCTAAATTGGCCAACCCGTCTCCTTTTTTTTAGTCAACGAAGAGTTCTTATAGTGATCCAAAGTATGATATCAATAATACCTAAAATATCACTACTAGGAGATTAAAAAATTTGTATGGGCTGAGAGAAAAAATGTCCAAGTACACACCAAAGTATGTTCAATCGTTGGAAGGTAGAAATCACTTCACTCTTCCTATCCATATACAAATTAAATACCAAACCTATTACAACTAAGATGTGTATGACACTTGGTTGTCATCCATGTCTGTGCCCGATGTTGGAACCGAATTCCCTTTTTGTGGTAATAGTTATATGATTGCCAAGTCTAAAATGGATGTTGCAAATCTTGGGTTGTTTATTCTTTCACATGTATTTTTTCCTCCCAATAATCAGTGGCACTTATGCCATTTTGTGGTCCTCTTTATAGTCATTATGATTACTTGAATATTGTCAAATACAAACATAGCATTTCCATGTATAGTATTTGCATGAATGGTTATGCTTCTAGAAACTTTAACATGAAAAACTTGTTATATATCGACGGTCGTACAAGAACTTATGAGAACATCACAGGGTTCATAAATAGTTGCAGGGAATCATTATTTAGTGCAAATTGTTCCTTTGACGAACACTCTAATGACAAAGAGCTCTTTTACGAAAATGAAAGCTTCAATATTGGTTGTTGTACATGCAATATGTAGTTTGTCTCCTGGTGACGAGTTTTTATAAACTAAAACTTTCGTAGACCACCAACCGCTCATCAAAAACATCTTGCATTCGATCTACCTTTAGACGTCCCCTTGGGGCAGAAGAAAAAGATGATTGAGTGATTGTATTTTTGGATTTTCAATGGAACTAATGTAAATGTATTGCTTAATTCAACGTTTGTTTTATAAAGTGATTGGTTGCATGTTACAATAATTACATCAAATATGGGGACTAAGCTCCCTATAACTTCTACACACGAACATTTGTTTATTTTATTTATTGAGTTTGCTTAATATTTTTTCTATTTTTAAATATTAATATAAAATTAATTTTATTTTCTTTTCTTTTAACCTTAACAAATTAATTAATTTTTTCACTAACAAAATCAAATACTTACATTTCCTTATGAGGAGATTCATAATTAGAAAAATTGATAATAGCACCTATATTTCACTTGGGGGGCAAATATCCCATTTAGATGGGTCATGTGGTGGTTTTCTAGCTTTGTTCATTGCCCATGAGGCATAGAAGCTTCATTTAGAACCTAATTCCCTTGTTTTCCTTCTCCTACAATGGTCGATTATCTAAGACCCACTCCTCATTTGAAAAACCTCCTAAGAGTGCCTAAGAGCTTCATTTAGGGTCCCAATTCCTTTGACTTTCTACCCATACCATGATAAAGTCCCCCAAATCATCCTTTGAGTGGAAAACTCCTAATGGCACTCATCTTCCACTCAGAGGCCCAAAATCATATTTATAGTGCTTAAGTGGTGGTTCAAGGCCTTGTTCGTAGCTCAAAAGACTTAGAAGGTTCACATAGTGCATTATATCCTTGTTTTCCTCACTGGACCATGGTTAAGAGCTTGAGATCCATACCTAGTACACAAAACCTCCATGATGGCACTAGTATCCCACTCAAGGACCATATATTCCCTCTATAGGGTATATATGGCAATTCAAGGTTTTATTAGGGAGTAAAAGGTTCATGGAGAAGCATTTTTAAGGGAGTAATATCATTATTAAATGTGGCATTTAATTTAAAATGGTCGCATAACAAAGTACAACCTTCAAAAATGTAACCTATTTGTCAAAAGATTAATTTTAAGTTCTTTT
This sequence comes from Picea engelmannii, assembly GCA_009831015.1. NCBI lineage: Eukaryota > Viridiplantae > Streptophyta > Pinopsida > Pinales > Pinaceae > Picea > Picea engelmannii. The sequence goes on from ML784391.1 coordinate 11,971, forward strand.
AAAAAACAAAAAAAACATCTACATAGACACAACAAAAGTGTATAACAACAAAGTTGTAAATCACTTCAAGATATTTGCAATTATCTAAAGAGAAACAAAAATGGATGTTGCGAAACAAAGTTTTGAGAAAATCTCAAATATTATTTTTCCTGTCAAAAGATTTATTTTTATATTATTTTGAAAACAAGAAAATACATATCAATAAACATAGAGACTTAATAGCATAAAAGTTGTATATCTCTTCAAGATCTTTCCAAGTATGTAAATAATGCCAAAAATGGATGTCGGGATAAAATATTATAAACAAATTACTAAATTACTCTTGATACATTTTAGGGGTGGAAATTTCTTATATAATTTATTTATTTTTTTGTTAAAAATAATGTGTTCCCATTATTAATACATGCACATTTCTAAAGTGCATGAATGTTTATTTTTAGTTCTTATTTGGCGAACTTCACAGTAGTATGCATGGTAGTTCAAAAGGCATTAAGGGTATTTTAAATGGAACTTGTGCACATTTTGACTAACATGTACATTTTCATGCAAGAGCATGTTTCCAAATTGCCAATTGCCAATTTTTTAACCATCAACTTCATGCAAGATCCCTTTTGTTTGTTCCATAAACCACTTCATGATGTTTTCATAAGTGATGTTATAATGTTTTTCGTACTCGCCAATTGTCATTCTCCCAATCTTGAGTTCGAAGAACTCCTTCATTTTCCTGTCATAGTACTGCTTGGTTAAGTATTTATTTTGGAAATACCTTTTGAACTCTCTCCAGGTCACTTTTTTCTCATCAATGTGTTTCACCTGCACATATTGATCCCACCACATTGATGTATTTCCCTTTAACTAATAGATAGCAATTCTCCCTTTTGCATGTGCAGAATAGTTATGCGGCTGGAAGTATTTTCTCATACCCAACAACCTGCATCTTCATTCTTCTTGTGCTTCCCGTCAAAGGTAGGAGGCTTGATCTTGTTCATTTCTCCCTATATCTCATCCACCCCATTCCTTCTCTTATGATTTCTAACAAGAGATGGACTTGAACTACTGCACTCTTTCCTAGAAGAATGCTTACCAACACTTCTTTCTTCTCTTATTTTCTCATCATGAGACCTGTGACTTCTTGATCGACTCGACTTTGTCTCTTTATCCATCTTCTTTTCTATTTTGTCCAGAATCTACATCAATTTGACATTGAATTCCTCTTGTTGTGCCTTGGCCCTCATAAGCATTTCATTATCAGCTGTATAACTCTGGACATCTTTATGCAATACTTTTACAGTTTCAATCAAGTTTATGCACTCAGCCTTGGATTTTGTACCATCGGCACCCAAACCGATATATAGATCCCCAAATTCATCATTAGGACTATAATTCCTCTACGCATCTTCCATGTTCTTAACCTTCTGCACTAACTTTGTCCTTCTCTATTCACTGAAAATTATGCAAAATGTGCAAGCAATTAATATTTTTTAGATGGTTTCATGCAACAACTACATAAAAACTTTGCACCATTTTGTCAGAATCCTTTCACTTGGATTTCTTGGATGATTTCATAATTCCAAACTCTAGTGTGCACACCCACACATCACTAACTTTGTGCATATCACAACTCTATACTGCGCACCAATAGCCTTTCGCACAAACTAATCTTTGTACTGCACGGTACCAATTCTTAGTGTACACATCTATTCACGCTAATATCTGGACTATACAAGTCTAGTGTTGAACCAATTGCTCCGATACTAGAATGTAACATCCCCAACCACCCAAATTGGGCCATGTCACACAACTTCAACTTAAGTAATGTACCCAGTCTCCCAATGAGTCCCATTACCAACTTACACATCTTCTTAAACAACCAAACTGCAACATTCCCAGCATACCACTGAGCAATGTTACAATAGAAGTACACTATGCAGAGTCTACCTTAAAGTCAACCCGCGCAGTTTCACTTGAATTAATGCACTCGACCTAATCCTGAGTCGCACCCCACAACTTATAACCATGGAAGCAATAATTTCTTTCAATACAACCTTAAGCATCGATAATAACTCAAATTTGCACGCACAAATTGCGTGCACTATCATATCGTTCCCATAGCACAACATCGCGCACAACCATCTAAGTGTCACACGCCAACTCAAATTTCACTATGCGTGGAAGCTAATTCTCTATCCACACACCCACAAATTCCAACTTCTTAGTGTACACAAGCTACCACCCTACGCACTCAGCCACTCAATCCTCTTCTTGTCAACTCATAACCAACATCACCAGGTTAGCCTAGGAGGGTAATCTAACCATATTGGTTATATCTGTGCATATCTAAAAATACGGGCTATATGAATCATACTTACAGGTGAAAGAATCATTAAACAGGTGAGCAGAAAATACTTATATACAATGACATACAAGGATTTAACCCATGCTAAACATAGATAAACAAGAACACAATAAACAAGACAAGCACATAAAGAACACTTATCTTTTATAAAAATCACCAACTATGGAATTGACTCAAATGTTCCTCCCAGCCATAGACATTGTTGCTCATAATATTTCAGCAACAGGTCACCCTCGAGTCGAGGTTCAACTCCACCTAGGAAAACAAGGTCCTAGCAACAAGCTATGGTATGTAACTCAACAAAATTGCTCAGTTCTAGGTTCCCAATGTTGTAATTATTCTACACTCCCTCATTCCCCATGCACATGTCACACCCAAGTAAGTGTGCCCCTTCTCTACTCACCAGTCCCTCAACTTTCCCACCTCCCTTCCAGGTTTACTAACAACATGTCAGACAGGAAGCCTTTGAGCCCTGTGACTAGTGTTCAGCACACCAGGGAACAATTCTCAGTAATAATCTCACCTAGAGAATATTCTCACTGGTCTGGAAACCACTCCAAAATAGTCAGTCTCTCCCCCAGAGAGATTTATCATGATCTGCCAATCCCACTCTTCGACAATGAAACTCTGGGTACAACCCCACAACTCCCTACAAGCTTCTCTAGCATATAAGGTAATAATTGGATTTTCTATACAGTCTAACCCCCTTTTTTCTCACCATAACTTGCAACATGAATAATAATTGAAATCCCCCCAAAATACACTAAGGTCATCAATATATATTGCATGCCTTCCGCTTGACACTTATCACCTCCAAAATTAGCCTGAAGTCACTTGGTGACATGTTCCCTATCCTTGGGAACTTATGATAAAATAATAATATATCTGACATTACACTTTTCCTAGAAATATTATAAAATATTCCCTAAGATTTATGACTCACCCCCTTTTTTCCCTTTTTCCGGTGGAGTAGGCCCCCCATGTATTTTTGTCTGAGTTATTCAGTGTGAGCGATGCAATATTATATTAATATTCACGATTATATTTACATGGATATGCGCACTGGCCTATCTGTGTCTAGGCTCACCAGCCTCATAATCATACAGGCTCTCCAACCTCACATCATAAACATCCATTCCCACTCACTAACCTAAGTGCGCGCAACATAGTACAATGTGCGCACCTACCCAGGTGTGCGCAACACATAGATTGTGCGCACCTTGTCCTTGTTAACATTTTTTTGTGCACTACCCTAATGCGGGAAACACCATAACCAGGTGTCATTGGCTCACCAACCTAAACGTACATTACATTTACACTTGGTTCCAATGGCTCACCAACCTATATGTACAATTACAAAGGGTTATGGATCGGGAACACTACAAGGAGGAACACCAATATAGGTCCTAAAATATGATTTAATGTCTCATGGGCTTTAGATATGGTCCTAGACCCACATAGGCCCTATAAAGAGAACATTTATCCCATGGATATGATATGTGCACTATTATGATTTTTTCCACACCAATGATGAGTTTGAAGGCCCTAGTCATGGTTGGAGGATGAAAACAAGTGTCTTAGGGCATGTAGCGAGATTTTAGAATTCATGGGCCATCATGCATCGGGTTTGAAACCATCACAGGGAACATTTATAATGAACCTTGTTCATTATAAGCTTTTCACACTAGGGATTGTATTAGGGCCTAACATGGCCCACATGTGAAAAATAATGTCTTTGCCCTTAAATTTGATGCTTTATGGATTTTTCATGATGCAAAGGGACATTTAATATCAAATCAGATCGCAAAGGGAATATGGAAAGCATCACTTAGTTAAGGATATCTTAAGGATTAATTGTTGAGGACATATGATAGTTGTATATTAGTTATTTGATAAGAAATATGTATTAATAAAATGATTTTGATTACATGATTACAAAAAATATGAGAATGAATATTAGTAATTGTAGAATTTACATAGAACACCAATGTCCTAGGATGCATGCACATTATGTAAACTTAAAAATTTTAGGAGGGAAAGTATCATATGTCCATGTTATCTAATGACTTTATGTCAAATTTTATTTTTTCCTAAAAAACATGGTGGTGGTTGGGACTGCATAAACCAATTAATTAAATTCATCATTTCCAAATTAATTGTATTGTGTTTCATTTTGACAATATTTTTAAATAGTTTACACAGACTCATCTTTGATGAAATTGCATGCATTTAAACATCTATTTCTATGGATTCAAAATATATGTATTTATATAAATGTTATTATTTGATAAATTGCATGCATTTATAGATATGTTTTTATTAATTCCAAATATGTTTGTGTGTGTTATTGTTAACATGTATCATAATTTAAAAATACATGTCTATGTTTTTGCAATAAAATTTTAGCACAATCATTTTTAAAAATTTGACATTTTCACCTACAAACTAAAAAAACATAGTGATTCTATTAACACCTTTATTAATTTTTTATTATTAATAATAAAAATTGAGGTGCATTTTATACTCTAATATGACACTTGGCATAAGTCATCCCAATATAGTATTTGAAAGAAAAAAAGAGCATCACAATATGGAATATATGTGTACCATCACTACTCATAAATATAACAAGTATTAATGTAATTATGAACAATCATTATAATGTTATCAATAAAATAAATGAGAAAATAGCATTTCATAAGAGTAATTTTTCTTTGTAAACATGTTTAATCAACATATTGTATCTTGCTGGAAATTAAACAATTCACCTTGAAGATGAATTTAACATTATATGGCATTAATAGTTACAAGTTTTCGCGATTACAATCCAAAGTAAACAATTTCATAAAACTAAAGTTAAACATTATATGGCAACTCTAAATTCTAATGAGTGATACATCTTAAATTTAATTTAAAAATAGAGAAATCATTAGAATACTCACTATACATTTTATAAATCAAACAACAACAACATCAACATGATTTGAAAAAACATAATATACATGTGTCTTATATTTTTTATAGCATACCAATGTGATTGAAAGAGCACTAGAGCGGTTGTTACATAAAAATGCATCGAGAAACAATTTAATTGATAAAGTATGTATGCAAACTTCCACAATTAAAGTTTTGCAGAGGTTGTGCTTTGCGAAGGAAATCACCCTTCAGTGCCTCTCATAATTTAGCACATGGACTCGATATTTTGTCACTTCCTCAATGCTTTGCCTCGCATCTCCTCCTCTGCGAACTGCTTGACTTTCTCCAATATATTGTCCCCATCATTCATATAGTCATAATATGAAATGACATCAATTCGCTTGTAAATCACATACCTACACCTCCTCTTCTTCGCCTTGAGGGAACTTATCAAAGATCTCTTTTAATATGGAGAGGAATTTCATAGCCCTGAAATATTTGTAATCGAGGCCCTTGTTGGTGGCACTGGGCACATCAACTTTGTTCCCTTCCAAGTCCATCATCTTGGCCCCTACTTTGGAATAATTAGGACTGCCAAGCTCTATGATTGGAGCTTCTGAGTGCCCCTTTTCCATGTTCAGCAAGAAAGGACCCTAGTGGATGTCTTAATTACAACGATGTCTCAATCTCAAGAATGGCCTAAGCTCCATATTGTATATTTAATAGAAGTTAAGCAGCACATTTGGAAAAAAAATCAACGATCCATAATCTTTGTCAGCATGCCTTATTAATAAATATTAAGCATTTCCTTGGCCTCAGACTGCCTTATTACTTCCTAAGAAACTCATCATGTTTCTTCTTCTCCATGACCATGAGCTCGATCACTTTCTCATCCAGAAGGAGAACATGGGAAACAAACTCTCACTCTCTCTATTGTCAGTTTCCCTTATCCTACTCTCCCATTTCTTCCGCCACATCCTCCTCTTCCTCAAATGGGACTGGGTTAATGGCAACGACCTAACCTCTCTTCATCATCAACACGGCCTCTCTCTAGATAGACTTGATCCTCTACCACTCCCTCGGTGCTCTGGCCCGCATCTCTTCCTCCGCAGGCCACTCGTCTTTCTCCAAGATATCATTCTCATCATCCTTGTCACCATAATCACTGGCGTCAATTCACTTGTAAATCACATACCTAGACTTCCTCTTATTCACCTTGGGGGGATTATCGAATAGCTCTTTGATTCCGAGGAGGAATTTTCTATCTGCACATGTACAATTAATCGTTGGAAGATGGCATGTGAAAATCTTCCGACAACCAATTGTACAAGTGCGGATGGGAAATTCCTCCCTAACGTCAAAGAGATATTCAATAATCCCTGTGAGGTGAAGAAGAGGAGGTCTATGTATACGATCTACAAGTGAATTAGCATCGGTCATTATGATGACAGGGATGATGAGAACAATATCTTGGAGAAAGTCGAGCAGCCCGCGGAGGAGGAGATGAAGGCAAGAGCATTGAGGGATTGGCAGAGGATCGAGTTTGTCTAGAGGTAGGCCAAGTTGAAGATCAAGAGTGGGGACTTCATTTCCATTAATCCGGTCTTATTCGAGGAAGATGAGGATGTGGTGGAGGAAATGGGAGAGTGAGACAATGGAAACTAATAGCAGAGAGAGCAAGAGTTTGTTGCGCATGTTCCCCTTCTGGATGAGAAAGTGATCGAGTGCATGGTTGTGGATAATGTTAAGAACCAAATATCAATATAGCATAGAAAAACCTCAGAATAAGTACTCAATGCCTTGAAAAAAGAGAGAAATTTAGATAATAAGCCTCTTCGAGGGGGCAACCTCCTTATGCCCACATAAATGTACAATTACAAGATGATTCCAAATGAAAATGTCTCCTTGGTATATATAGGAGACTAGGAGGTATAATTACAACTAATGGACTAAAGCCGACATAAATAAAATAGCATTACTAATGTAATATGCCCCAATTAATGGGTAATGAGCCATTATTTAGGGCTTAACATGCCCCTCCCCTTGAGACAAGTGTTGTCCATAACACTTGAGGAACTCTGGATGATTTTGTATAAAATACTCATCTTCCCAAGTGGAATATTTAGTCGATAGTTTCCTCCATTTAATAAGATACTCTGAAATGGATCTATTCCTCAACTGGTGAATTCTTGTGTCAGTGATGGCTTCAAGCTCCAATACAATTTTTCCTTCCTCGTCAAGTTCTGGAAATATATTTTGAACTGAGATCTTGTCACCTATAACCTTATTTAAGCATGAAACATGGAAAACTGGGTGTACTCGTGAATATGCAGGCAACTCAATTTGTATGCCATAGTACCAATCTTTTGCAACACCTTATAAGGGCCATAGTACTTTGGTGATAATTTATTATTCTTCTTGGATTTCTTGAGGGACATTTGTTTGTATGGTTGTAGTCTTAAAAACACCCAATCTCCTACTTCAAAACTTCTTTCACTACGATGTTGATATGCTTATTGTTTCATGCGATTTTGTGCCATCATTAGGTTGTCCTTTAATATTTGGAGAACTTGTTGTTGATGTTCGATGTGATCTTCCACTGCTTGAACCTTAGATTTTTCTTTTAGAGAAGAAGTGATGGAAGGAGGGTGGTATCCATAGAGTGCGATAAATGGTGTAATTTTTTTTGCAGTATGAAAGGAATTGTTATACCACCATTCTGCCAAGGGTAACCATTTGAACCATTGTGTTTGTTTATCCAAGACAAAGAAACGAAGGTATCCTTCCAGAAATTTGTTCACTATCTCGGTTTGTCCATCGGATTGAGGATGATAGGATGAGCTATGAGCCAATTGAGTACCCAAACAAGAAAATAATTATGTCCAAAAATGTCCAGTGAAGATGGGATCTCCGTCACTTACAATAATCTTTGGGCTGCCATGTAGCTTTTGAACTGTCTCCATGAATGTGGTGGAAACTGTACTGGCTTTGAAGGGATGAGAGATTGCATAGAAGTGTGTGTGCTTGGTCAGTCTATCAACAATCACTGTGATGACACTCTTTCCTTCAGACTTCAGTAACCCTGTGATGAAATCCATGGAAACCTCCTCCCAGCACTGACTTGGGATGGCTAATGGTTGTAAAAGACATGGGGTCTTAATTGTTTCCACCTTATTTTGTTGGCAAACCAAACATTCTGCCACAAACCTTTGAACATCGGTTTTAAGGCCATCCCAAAAAAATTCCCTCTTGACCCTATGGTAGGTTTTCAAAAATCCCAAGTGCCCTCCTACTAGAGAGGTGTGAAATTCCAATATTACCTTTTGTTTGAGTTGGGAGTTCTTACATAAATATAAGAGATCTTTGTACCATAGTGAATCATTTTTCCATGTAAATGTATCTGATGCACTGGAATCCTATTGCAACCTTTGAATGAGAGTCCACACTTTTCCGTCATTCTTCCATTCATCCCTTTCTTCTATTATCCAATTAGGTTGGATGATCAAGATAGCACAGAGAAAGGCCTCAACATCTTCATCCTTTCTTGAGAGTGCATCTGAAACAACATTTTTCTTCCCTTTTTCATAGACGATTTTAAAATCATAACCCAATATCTTGGTTACCCATTTTTGTTGTTCTTCTAAATATAGTCTTTGTTCCAAGAAGTATTTAAGACTATCATGATCTATTTTGACCTTGAAGTGCCTACCTATTAGGTAAGGACGTCATTTCTTCAATG
>ML784391.1:23038-33299 GCA_009831015.1 Picea engelmannii
CTCCAATGATTTGGGTTCCCAAAGGTGAACCTCATGTTGAATGTTATCCTTTAAAGTTCCTATGAATACATCAATCAAGTGCTCATATGGAATATCTATTACCTTTATATTCAATCTTTGGAAGTTCTCAATGTGCTCTGTAACTGAACCCTTTTGCTTGAGATTTATCAATTGGCTAAAGAAGGTATTCATCCTTGTATCCTCATAGTGTGCTATCATTTCTTCCATGAAAATTGTCCAAATGACGAGTGATTTGCGAGAACAAAGCCATCGATACCATACAAATTGATTGGGTTCTAAATATAAAGAAGCAATTCCTACCTTTTGTGTATGTGGCACATTATGTAGATCAAAGAATTGCTCCATCTGAAGTATCCATGTGATTGGGTCCTTGCCATCAAACTTCCTCATATTGATATTAGGAACGTGGTTGGTCTTCAACCTAAAGTTGGAGTTTCTCCGTTCTTGATTCACCTTCCTTGTGTCCTCATCATGAATTTCATGGGATACATTTTCACTTTCAGGTGTCCTCTCTATTAGGAAATTTTTCAATCCTTCCATGATCTCCCCTTTTAAACCCTCCATCATCTCTTGTAATTCATATTTTGTTACTATCTTCTTTTGTAAATCATTTATGTCCATACACATTTCTTCACCTTCATCAAGATTCCATGTAGGATTGTCTTGAGGCTTATTTGGTGTATAAGTTCCCTTTTTAGGTGGCATGTTGGTCAAGTATCACTTTTGAACCTTGATTTTGAGGTGGTTCTGCTAGACAATCTTTCTTTTGTTGTATCTCCAAAGTTTCGGCCCTTCTGGGTATGAAAATTTATTTTTTGTAGTTCTCTAATATTTCTTCTCTGCAATGCCATAGGTCTGATCAAAATTGGATGTGCCAAGTGGAATTTACGGTAACTTCCCCACAACTTGCTAATTTTTGGCCTTTTCAGAAGATCTCACTTGTATAGCATGCCCCGCACAAAATAATTTATATAAAATTCTGAAAATCGTACCAGAAATACTGCAAACTGTCCAATATCCAATGCAACTAGTCTCACTCAATTTGGATACTCTGGGAAGAAGTTATGATTGTTTTACCAGGAACACCTTCTTGAGACTAGTCAGATACCCTATCTTCCACAGGGTGTATATACAAATGTAATATGACCCAGAAGCTGAAATTTTTACCACAGATACCTTACTAATTTATGTGAATATCCTCCAGATTTTAGGGTCAGAAATGTTACAGAAAAAAATTTATAGCTGAAATTTCGCAATGACTTAGTTCAGGATGATTCCAGAACCCTATCTTGCACAGGATGTATCTCCGAAAGTACAAGGCCTTGGGAGCTGAAATTTTAACCCAATGTACCTTGATCCGTCTAATAAATATCTTCCAAGTCGTTCCTTCTGAAACATTGTAGAAAAAAAGTTATAGTGAAAATTCCAAGGTGTCTCAGATGTAGCAGCAAAACCCCAAGACCTTGAGCTCTGATACCATATGTTAAGAACCAAATATCAATATAGCATAAAAAAACCTCAGAATAAGTACTCAGCGCCTTGAAAAAGAGAGAAATTCAGATAATAAGCCTCTTCGAGGGGGAAACCTCCTTATGCCCACATAAATGTACAATTACAAGATGATTCCAAATGAAAATGTCTCCTTGGTATATATAGGAGACTAGGAGGTATAATTACAACTAATGGACTAAAGCCGACATAAATAAAATAAAATTACTAATGTAATATGCCCCAATTAATGGGTAATGAGCCATTATGTAGGGCTTAACAAAGAAGAAGAGACATGATGATCTTCTTAGTAAGTACACAGGTGAGGATCTCATAGAGGAGCAGGTCGAGGCCAAGGCAATGCTTGATATTTAACGATAAAGCATGCTGACATATCTTATGGATCATCAGTTTTTTTTCCAAATGTGCTTCTTAACTTCTATTAAATACACAATATGGATCTTAGCTCATTCTTGAGGCTGACACAGTTATAATTAAGACATCCACTAGGGTCCTTTCTTGTTAAACAGGGCAAAGGGGCACTAGGAAGCTCTGATCGTAGAGCTTGGTTGTCCTAATTATTCCAAAGTAGGGGCCAAGATGATGGGTTTGGAAGGGAAGAAAGTTGATGTGTCTGATGCCATAGGAAAGGGCCCCAATTACAAATACTCTGGGGCTACGAAATTCCTCCCCATCCTCAAAGAGCTATTCGATAAGCCCCCATGAGGCGAAAAAGAGGATATGTAGGTATGTGATCTACAAGTGAATTGACGCCAATTCATATTATGTATATAAGAATGACGAAGACAGTATCTTGGAGAAAGTTGAGCGGCCCATAGAGGAGGAGATGTAAGGCATAGCACTGAGGAAGTGGTAAAGGATTGATTCCATGTGTTAAATTATGAGAGGCATTGAAGATTGACCTCTGTTTTTTCCTCCGCAAAGCAAAACCTCCACAAAATTTAATTGTGGAGGTTTGTATATGTAGTTTGTGAATTAAATTGTTTTTCATTTGTTCGATACTTCTATTGTGCTTAGTGTCATCGTCGTATTTGATTCACATAAAATCATTTTTTGGCACATATATATAGATAAAAGGAATTTAAAATATAAAACACAAACATATATAACTAATTTGTATTTATCAAAAACTGAAATTAGTTTCTATTTGCAAAAAAAAAAAGTGAAAAAGTAATCGGTGTTATTAACAAAAACATACCCACCACATATGGTGCTCCCTATTAGACATAAGGAATTGAATGGAGGTGTGTTAAATATAACGTATTGGTACATCATTGTTAATCGAACATTGATAGTTATAGCAGTGTGTTGTGATATATAGCACATTAGTTAACAGTTGTCATAGAAAATGACCTATGATTCCATTTCACATATGAAGTGTGTAACGCGAGACGATTGGTTCTATGGAACGCACTGCTATAGTAGCCTTTGTTAATGTTAAACTGTGCGGTGTGCTTGGTTACATTAAATGCATCGACTCTCTATGTTAGTTTGAGCACTGGACGCTTTTAACCAGTGCATTGTCTTTTCTTGATGCATCATTAACGGGCGAATTTTAAAAGACGCATCGGAATGATAATTTTTAAACTATTTTTACTGGTGCAACTCACTCAACCGCATCGGTGTGTTTTGTTTAACGTAACGCACCGACACTCCATTTCAACTTTGTATGCATTGATACCAGTGTGTTGGTGTTATAATGCACCAGTAACGGGGCATCCCATAAAACAAACCAATATGGTAAATTATTATGTATTTTTCTCGTTGTGTTGTAGTACACATCATCGGTGCATTTTAGTTATTTGACGCACCATGGAAGAAAATTTTTGTTTCAAAAACTTGGTTGTGTGTTTTATTAATAGAACACACCAGTGCATTTATCTCAATTGGCACACTTCCTGGAATCTTAGCAGTGCTTACCATAAGACGCATTGTGTTGATAATTTGTGAAAATGTGGCCCAGTGGCGTGCTCTATACATTATCGATATGTTGATTAGATCCAAGCGCATCGATAGGAGAAATTTTTTTATATAAACTTACGTGGTGTGATGTGTTAATATAAATGCACTAGTGCAACCATGTTATTAGATCACCAAAAATTTGTTTAACAATTTGTTCTATTGTTGAAAGCACCATTATCGAGCGTCCACTAAAACGACACAGCGCAACGGTGCATTTGGTTAACATAAATGCACCACCGACCCATTTTTTATGAAATGTGTTCACGGCGGTGCGAGTTTTATAACTGACAGTATCGATGCACTATAGTTTAGTGGTGCGTCGTATATTATAATGTACCAATGCGGTTTCTGTCAGTATGGGCATCGCTTCATTATATTGATTCATTGCAAATTAAGCGGTGTGATTTGTTACTAGGAATGCACTAGTGCGACCGTGTTATTGAAGCATTGTCATTTTGTTTAACGAGGTGTTGTGAATAGTAGAGAACCGGACACGGAGCATCAAAGGAAACGCCCTGCAATGCCAAATTGGTTAATATTTATTCTGGTGAAGATTTGTTAATTGCACCGGTGCATTTTCTTAAACTAGTTACATCTCTCAGTTATATTTCGAGAATTGTTTTTAACGATGTGCTTGGTTAAATGGAACGTAGCAGTGCTTCGGATTTCAAAAATCATCAGCACATTATTTATCAGGCGTTGTCCTTTATAATGACCCAGATTTAGGTAATTTAAGTGAAATCATTATTGAAGGTAAAACTTGGACGCACAAGTGGTGGTGCTCACTGTGAATTTATCACAGGACGCATGCACCGAAGTGAGACGAATTGAAATGGTACACCGCATGGAGATGCAAAAAAAATTGAAAAAAGTCCCAAATTTCAAGATAAATTCAAATTTTAAACTCATGAAAATGGAAATGGGAAGGTAATAAACAAATTACCTGGACTCTTATGTCCCAAGGAGAAATGGTTCCACCATTGAGAGGAGATGAAAATTCATGGTAATTTACAAAAAATGGAAATGTGTGGAATATCGACCAGTGGGGCTATCCAAATCACTAAGAAGCATCAGAAACAGGGCATTCATGAAAATAGAGTAAGCATTAGTGCTTTCTTGAGAGATTGGAAGCACTAGATGATGTGTCACAATGAAAATCGATCTAGTAATTTCTTTTTATTTACCCTTACCATGGTGTGCCATCAGACATTGTATATGCACTAGCACGTAAGATTTGATGGTACCAGTCTGCTTTAATCAGTGCTTGTTATTTTACATAACTTATGATGGCGTGTTTGAACATCTACATGTTAGTGCATTATGTTTTAGTTTAATATCTATGTGGATGTACTGTATAGGCGTACAAACAAAAATTATTTGCAAAAGCTTCTAACCGCTCGTGTCCGCTGACAATCTCCGCTATGAACAATGGTGGTGCATTTGTACATTTTTGCACTAGTGTAGTTTTTTAGATGTGCATTGGTGTGTATAGCTTTGAAAGGTGCACCGAAAAAAAAAATATGCAAAAAACTTTGATCACTCACCTTCACTAACAACCTTCGTTATAAACAACTAAGGGATAATTTTTTCGAAGAGGTTCCATAAAAAGCTCTGCAAGAATGTATTCTCCTTGTAGTGGTGATATGGAAATAGAATCGGAAAATGAGAGACCTAGTGAAACATTGGTACATGGAATCATAAACTTACAATACATCTATGATTTGCAGGACAAGATCATTGAAGTCACATCGACTGAAGGAAAATGTCCACTTGGAATATTCATGGACAAATACACATAAGAGATGAACTTTCTAACCTTGTTCTATGGGAATCCGTGTGATGATGAGATTGTAAAATATTTAGCTACCAAAAAATAGTGCAATGAGAATTGCTACATGCTAGCGGCGACTTTTCATATCACACAACAAATTTGTTCTTCAAAATGACGCGAACAATAATATGCAAATTGCTTTCTTGTCTATGAATATGAATAAGAAAGGGACAATTACAAGGAAGAAAGTTACTAACAAAAGATGTGAAGTACAAACCAAATTTTGAAAAGATACTTAAATCTAATATTTGATACATATATTTCAAAAATATTTGCATTTCTCTTGAATACTTCCAACTTATTAAGAAAAATGTGCTTGCAATGATACGACAACTTGGGCCTCCAAACTTTTTCATCGCATTCACAAGTGCAGAGCATTAGTGGCATGAATTGGTATCTGCATTTACCGATTTGTATAGGAACAGAAAAAATCGAAAGCACTGTGAAACACTGGAAGACAAGAACATTGATTACCTGATAAGATAGGACCTAGTCACTTGTAGTCATTATTATAGACATAGAATCAATGATTTGAAGCAATTTATATGTGGTGAAAAAATATTTTTCGGGAAAGTATCAGACAACTACTTTGTGACAAAGTTCCAGAATAGAGGAAGTGAGCGTGAACATCGGCTCTTGTGGATAGAAGATGCACCAATATATGGAAAAGATAGTGATTCAGAAATTGTGAAGTTTTTGGACAAGTACATAACCTGCGACACAGATCATTTGCATCCATATCTTGCTAAATTGTATAGGCATTCCCATACAAGAAGTTGTAAGAAACGAAAGAATTCACATTGTCGATACAACTTCCCTATGCGACCAATGAGAATGAAAATGATTCTTGAACCGATTGAGTTATCAGACAAAGTTGTTACCTTCACTTATTTGGAACAACATCTTTGCAAAGAACATGCCAATTTTTTGGAATGAAAACACAAATGCACAATTTGTTATGAATGCATATGTGAAAGCATAATATTGCAATTCATATATGAGTAAAGTTGTCAAATCTATGACAAAATCATTTAGAAGGATACACAAAGAGCATGAAAAAAACAACATTGATGTTATGAAAATGATACGTACACTTGGAAATACAATGTTAAATCTTCAACAAATGTCTACTCATCAAGCAGTCCATATTATGATTTCTCTACCACTGAATAGTAGTTCAAGAGCGTGTATTTTTGTAAATACAACTCCAATAGATCAACGCACATTTGTCCTTAATCTAGCCTTTTTATTGAAACAAGAACTTGACGACTCAGAAGATGTCATGTACCACTCTATTATTGATTATTATATTGAACGACCACCTACGATTAAGAACATTTGTCTTGCTAAATTTGTCTCCATGTGTAGAAAGGATGGTACACACGTATCGAAAAGGAAGAAAACAAATGTGATATGATTCATCAAATATAACAAGTACATTGATCATAAAACATTTTGTAGAGAGAAACTATTGCTATATGCGTCATTCGAAAAAAGTGAATATACAATAAAACATAATTGGTCTACATGGGAAGTTGCTTATTGTTTTCACGAAACTATAATACAAGCCAATGAAACTAAGTTTACATACAATGTCAATCCAAGGTGGGGCGATATGGAAAGTGTGATTCAACAAGTAGACAATGCTCTTCTCGACATTAATCATACATTGTCAGAATGAGGAACAAGCAAAGTTCACTGTGAATGGTACAATTTGCAACCAGACCTATAGTGCACTGGAGGGGAAAATAGAAAAAGATCAACTAATCTTGGATTCCGAGTGGCAGGTCATCCATTTTTTCTTAACAATAGAGAATGTTAAAGAATTATAAGAATGTTGAACAGAAAACAACAAGCAATTGTCAAAGACATTGTGTTAAAAAAAATAAGGGACATTTAGACGCCATTGTACTTGTTTCTTACGAGTGGAGCGGGAACAGGGAAAACATTTACAGCTAAATTGATATTCCAAATGCTTATGTGAATACACAATGCAGATAACACAATCGATCCTTTGAAACCAAATGGATTGATACTTTCATATACAGGTAAATTTGCTTACAATGAAAGTGGAACAACAATCCATTATGCATTTCTAATGCCTCTCAACAAGTCCTAGTTTGTCCCACTTAACATAGAAATGTTAGACATGTTATCAAAGATTTATTAGGAACTACAACTTATCCTCATTGAAAAATCTTCTCTGGTCAGAAGCCAATTCCTATTTTCGATTGATAGTCGACTAAGAAGCATAAAACATGTACAAACAAAAGTACTTTGGAAACATAGATATGGTATTTAGTGGTGATCTTTATCAAGCACAATCCATACATGATTTTCTGATATTTGAGCATCCTACCATGAATATGAAAATAATAGTGTATGAATTTTGGATAGATAGTGTAAAGTGTTATGAATTGCATACTACAATACAACAAACAAATCAAAATTTTATTGCAATTCTGAACATGATGAGCACAAATAGCCAAACAATAGACGATCTAGAATATATCAACATGAATTGCATCTAACCTACTCCAAATCACCCAACATTCCCTTATCTATTTTACAAAAACAAATATGTTGCATTGCATAAGAGGTCTATGTTATTACTTATTCCTAGCAATGAAATTTTAATCAATGAAATTGATGAAGAAGAAGACGATTGTGGTGGTGTGTGGCACCATGAACATACAACAATGTTGTCTTCAGAACTTATTTTGAAACTAGACATGCTTGTTGAAATATATGCATGTAACTACAATTCACAAGATGGTTTAGTGAATGGTGCAGATGGAATAGTCAAATCATACACAAAAACAAATAAGGTTGATATTTTATGGATAAAGTTCTATGATCCGCATATTAGACATCGCCAAACTACGAGGTTATCTTCTTTATATAACATTGAAATTTAGCCTAAGTGGATACCCATATTGTGGATAACAAGACCAATATTGACAAAAGCAAGGAAAGGTTATTTGAAAATCTGCATACAATTCCCAGTTCAGATTGCATGTGCATGTACAATACACAGATCACAGGGTCTAACACTCAACAGTGTTGCATTTGATCATGTTGGGGTGCGAAGACATGGATTAGTTTATACATCATTGTCGCATGTAAGGAGCACAGAGTGTTTGTATCTTTTAAGTCCTTTGACAATGGATAACTTCAACGTTAAAGATGTGATGCAATGTCTACGTAGGGATGCAAGATGGAATCTAGAGTATGATTGGAAATCTGTGCAATTGGGGTCATGCATCTCAATGTTTTCACCAAACATGAGTAGTTTGCATGTGCATATCAATGACATAGCTATTAACTATGATACAATGCAATTTGATATTTTGTGTAATCAAGAAACATATATGACATTGTCGATGCAAAATGAACAGTTTCCAAGTTCCAATTGCATGTCGAATTGAAATAAACATGGTGGGATGATGCCCAAAAGGGTTGGATCCAATGGTGGAAAGAGAGGAGTTTTTCACCATTGGGAAAGGTTCAATACCCATGAGGGCCTAATTTGAATCCATGGGGGCACCTTGAGGTAGTGGTTGAATGTGTGGTTGCACCCAGAGATATTATATTAAATGATATCACGACCCATGCACACATAAGTGGATCAAATCCCACCCTCATGTCCTTCAATTTTAATTCAATTATCGTTACCTCAATCGGTTAAGGTGTGGGTTTCATTTGCTAGGAAACCCGAGTTCAATACCCTTATGGTATTCCAAATTCTTATACGAATACCCAAAAATCTAGTCATGTTAAGGGTTGGTGAGGCACAGGTCGGGTGCGATCCCCAGGTGATTTTGATAGCTTGCCCTGGGTTGTGGTTTCTTAGCCAATGGTTGAAATTTTGACCCAGCAAGTGACAAGCACATTTCTAACAAATCAACAAACAAAAACATGGTGTGATGATACTAGTCAAAAAATATCTACCAATATTGGAACATAAGCTTTTTGAAGAACTAAATGTAGAGGTTCTTGTAACAAGAGTAGCAATCAAAGGATTGCATGTTACAATAATGAACATCTATGTAGCTCCATCTACAATTCTGGCCAGCATAGTAAGTGTAATTCCAAAAGCATTGTTTAATTTTCATTCAAACGAAATCATAGTTGTTCTGGGAGAATTCAACATTGACATGTTTTAATGCAACGAGAAAACAAAAAAAAATGGAAATTTGCATGCATGGCCACAATATGCATTTCTTCTTATACAAAAAAAAAACATGTACAAAGAACGTCAATTGATCATGTCTAGTCAAACGCAAACAACGAACAATCCAAAAAATTTATATTAAATACATATTGGAGTGATAATGATACAATTTATTTTCTATTTTCAATCTGAAATGCAAGTAAATCATAGTAAACATTCACATATTGGAGTACATAGACATCTGAATACATATTGGCATATTTTCATTTTTGTTTTTACATATTCACAAAATTTTATTTCCTTCGTATTGAACCAAAGCATGTTTTCATATTCTTGTTGCATATTTAGAAACTTCTTGTTTTTGTGTTGGTTCAAGAAATTGTGTTGAACGTGACAACCAGTTGCCATAGAACAGATACTGATAGCAGAGAAAATAAAACATGAACAATTTGCATTGTGTTTGCATTTCGGTAACATCCACTTGCATCTTAGTTTATGTTGTTCAATGTACAATACATTGAAACTATCACCAGTAATTAAAAATAAAATAGGGAAAAAAAAGATACATGGAACACAAATTGAGAAGGTACATATTTCTAATTTTATTTGTATAGTAATGATGTGTAAAGACCGTCATTTAATTTAAACTACCATTGAATTAAAACAGGACAGTAAATTTGAAATTTACTCAAATTTCACTTAATCTAGCACAATCAATCCAATATTTCAATAAATAAAATTTACTAACCATTTACATACCTCAC
>ML784391.1:33399-56376 GCA_009831015.1 Picea engelmannii
TCATATTAGAGTATAAAATGCACCTCAATTTTTATTATTAATAATAAAAAATTAATAAAGGTGTTAATAGAATCACTATGTTTTTTTAGTTTGTAGGTGAAAATGTCAAATTTTTAAAAATGATTGTGCTAAAATTTTATTGCAAAAACATAGACATGTATTTTTAAATTATGATACATGTTAACAATAACACACACAAACATATTTGGAATTAATAAAAACATATCTATAAATGCATGCAATTTATCAAATAATAACATTTATATAAATACATATATTTTGAATCCATAGAAATAGATGTTTAAATGCATGCAATTTCATCAAAGATGAGTCTGTGTAAACTATTTAAAAATATTGTCAAAATGAAACACAATACAATTAATTTGGAAATGATGAATTTAATTAATTGGTTTATGCAGTCCCAACCACCACCATGTTTTTTAGGAAAAAATAAAATTTGACATAAAGTCATTAGATAACATGGACATATGATACTTTCCCTCCTAAAATTTTTAAGTTTACATAATGTGCATGCATCCTAGGACATTGGTGTTCTATGTAAATTCTACAATTACTAATATTCATTCTCATATTTTTTGTAATCATGTAATCAAAATCATTTTATTAATACATATTTCTTATCAAATAACTAATATACAACTATCATATGTCCTCAACAATTAATCCTTAAGATATCCTTAACTAAGTGATGCTTTCCATATTCCCTTTGCGATCTGATTTGATATTAAATGTCCCTTTGCATCATGAAAAATCCATAAAGCATCAAATTTAAGGGCAAAGACATTATTTTTCACATGTGGGCCATGTTAGGCCCTAATACAATCCCTAGTGTGAAAAGCTTATAATGAACAAGGTTCATTATAAATGTTCCCTGTGATGGTTTCAAACCCGATGCATGATGGCCCATGAATTCTAAAATCTCGCTACATGCCCTAAGACACTTGTTTTCATCCTCCAACCATGACTAGGGCCTTCAAACTCATCATTGGTGTGGAAAAAATCATAATAGTGCACATATCATATCCATGGGATAAATGTTCTCTTTATAGGGCCTATGTGGGTCTAGGACCATATCTAAAGCCCATGAGACATTAAATCATATTTTAGGACCTATATTGGTGTTCCTCCTTGTAGTGTTCCCGATCCATAACCCTTTGTAATTGTACATATAGGTTGGTGAGCCATTGGAACCAAGTGTAAATGTAATGTACGTTTAGGTTGGTGAGCCAATGACACCTGGTTATGGTGTTTCCCGCATTAGGGTAGTGCACAAAAAAATGTTAACAAGGACAAGGTGCGCACAATCTATGTGTTGCGCACACCTGGGTAGGTGCGCACATTGTACTATGTTGCGCGCACTTAGGTTAGTGAGTGGGAATGGATGTTTATGATGTGAGGTTGGAGAGCCTGTATGATTATGAGGCTGGTGAGCCTAGACACAGATAGGCCAGTGCGCATATCCATGTAAATATAATCGTGAATATTAATATAATATTGCATCGCTCACACTGAATAACTCAGACAAAAATACATGGGGGGCCTACTCCACCGGAAAAAGGGAAAAAAGGGGGTGAGTCATAAATCTTAGGGAATATTTTATAATATTTCTAGGAAAAGTGTAATGTCAGATATATTATTATTTTATCATAAGTTCCCAAGGATAGGGAACATGTCACCAAGTGACTTCAGGCTAATTTTGGAGGTGATAAGTGTCAAGCGGAAGGCATGCAATATATATTGATGACCTTAGTGTATTTTGGGGGGATTTCAATTATTATTCATGTTGCAAGTTATGGTGAGAAAAAAGGGGGTTAGACTGTATAGAAAATCCAATTATTACCTTATATGCTAGAGAAGCTTGTAGGGAGTTGTGGGGTTGTACCCAGAGTTTCATTGTCGAAGAGTGGGATTGGCAGATCATGATAAATCTCTCTGGGGGAGAGACTGACTATTTTGGAGTGGTTTCCAGACCAGTGAGAATATTCTCTAGGTGAGATTATTACTGAGAATTGTTCCCTGGTGTGCTGAACACTAGTCACAGGGCTCAAAGGCTTCCTGTCTGACATGTTGTTAGTAAACCTGGAAGGGAGGTGGGAAAGTTGAGGGACTGGTGAGTAGAGAAGGGGCACACTTACTTGGGTGTGACATGTGCATGGGGAATGAGGGAGTGTAGAATAATTACAACATTGGGAACCTAGAACTGAGCAATTTTGTTGAGTTACATACCATAGCTTGTTGCTAGGACCTTGTTTTCCTAGGTGGAGTTGAACCTCGACTCGAGGGTGACCTGTTGCTGAAATATTATGAGCAACAATGTCTATGGCTGGGAGGAACATTTGAGTCAATTCCATAGTTGGTGATTTTTATAAAAGATAAGTGTTCTTTATGTGCTTGTCTTGTTTATTGTGTTCTTGTTTATCTATGTTTAGCATGGGTTAAATCCTTGTATGTCATTGTATATAAGTATTTTCTGCTCACCTGTTTAATGATTCTTTCACCTGTAAGTATGATTCATATAGCCCGTATTTTTAGATATGCACAGATATAACCAATATGGTTAGATTACCCTCCTAGGCTAACCTGGTGATGTTGGTTATGAGTTGACAAGAAGAGGATTGAGTGGCTGAGTGCGTAGGGTGGTAGCTTGTGTACACTAAGAAGTTGGAATTTGTGGGTGTGTGGATAGAGAATTAGCTTCCACGCATAGTGAAATTTGAGTTGGCGTGTGACACTTAGATGGTTGTGCGCGATGTTGTGCTATGGGAACGATATGATAGTGCACGCAATTTGTGCGTGCAAATTTGAGTTATTATCGATGCTTAAGGTTGTATTGAAAGAAATTATTGCTTCCATGGTTATAAGTTGTGGGGTGCGACTCAGGATTAGGTCGAGTGCATTAATTCAAGTGAAACTGCGCGGGTTGACTTTAAGGTAGACTCTGCATAGTGTACTTCTATTGTAACATTGCTCAGTGGTATGCTGGGAATGTTGCAGTTTGGTTGTTTAAGAAGATGTGTAAGTTGGTAATGGGACTCATTGGGAGACTGGGTACATTACTTAAGTTGAAGTTGTGTGACATGGCCCAATTTGGGTGGTTGGGGATGTTACATTCTAGTATCGGAGCAATTGGTTCAACACTAGACTTGTATAGTCCAGATATTAGCGTGAATAGATGTGTACACTAAGAATTGGTACCGTGCAGTACAAAGATTAGTTTGTGCGAAAGGCTATTGGTGCGCAGTATAGAGTTGTGATATGCACAAAGTTAGTGATGTGTGGGTGTGCACACTAGAGTTTGGAATTATGAAATCATCCAAGAAATCCAAGTGAAAGGATTCTGACAAAATGGTGCAAAGTTTTTATGTAGTTGTTGCATGAAACCATCTAAAAAATATTAATTGCTTGCACATTTTGCATAATTTTCAGTGAATAGAGAAGGACAAAGTTAGTGCAGAAGGTTAAGAACATGGAAGATGCGTAGAGGAATTATAGTCCTAATGATGAATTTGGGGATCTATATATCGGTTTGGGTGCCGATGGTACAAAATCCAAGGCTGAGTGCATAAACTTGATTGAAACTGTAAAAGTATTGCATAAAGATGTCCAGAGTTATACAGCTGATAATGAAATGCTTATGAGGGCCAAGGCACAACAAGAGGAATTCAATGTCAAATTGATGTAGATTCTGGACAAAATAGAAAAGAAGATGGATAAAGAGACAAAGTCGAGTCGATCAAGAAGTCACAGGTCTCATGATGAGAAAATAAGAGAAGAAAGAAGTGTTGGTAAGCATTCTTCTAGGAAAGAGTGCAGTAGTTCAAGTCCATCTCTTGTTAGAAATCATAAGAGAAGGAATGGGGTGGATGAGATATAGGGAGAAATGAACAAGATCAAGCCTCCTACCTTTGACGGGAAGCACAAGAAGAATGAAGATGCAGGTTGTTGGGTATGAGAAAATACTTCCAGCCGCATAACTATTCTGCACATGCAAAAGGGAGAATTGCTATCTATTAGTTAAAGGGAAATACATCAATGTGGTGGGATCAATATGTGCAGGTGAAACACATTGATGAGAAAAAAGTGACCTGGAGAGAGTTCAAAAGGTATTTCCAAAATAAATACTTAACCAAGCAGTACTATGACAGGAAAATGAAGGAGTTCTTCGAACTCAAGATTGGGAGAATGACAATTGGCGAGTACGAAAAACATTATAACATCACTTATGAAAACATCATGAAGTGGTTTATGGAACAAACAAAAGGGATCTTGCATGAAGTTGATGGTTAAAAAATTGGCAATTGGCAATTTGGAAACATGCTCTTGCATGAAAATGTACATGTTAGTCAAAATGTGCACAAGTTCCATTTAAAATACCCTTAATGCCTTTTGAACTACCATGCATACTACTGTGAAGTTCGCCAAATAAGAACTAAAAATAAACATTCATGCACTTTAGAAATGTGCATGTATTAATAATGGGAACACATTATTTTTAACAAAAAAATAAATAAATTATATAAGAAATTTCCACCCCTAAAATGTATCAAGAGTAATTTAGTAATTTGTTTATAATATTTTATCCCGACATCCATTTTTGGCATTATTTACATACTTGGAAAGATCTTGAAGAGATATACAACTTTTATGCTATTAAGTCTCTATGTTTATTGATATGTATTTTCTTGTTTTCAAAATAATATAAAAATAAATCTTTTGACAGGAAAAATAATATTTGAGATTTTCTCAAAACTTTGTTTCGCAACATCCATTTTTGTTTCTCTTTAGATAATTGCAAATATCTTGAAGTGATTTACAACTTTGTTGTTATACACTTTTGTTGTGTCTATGTAGATGTTTTTTTTGTTTTTTAAAAGAACTTAAAATTAATCTTTTGACAAATAGGTTACATTTTTGAAGGTTGTACTTTGTTATGCGACCATTTTAAATTAAATGCCACATTTAATAATGATATTACTCCCTTAAAAATGCTTCTCCATGAACCTTTTACTCCCTAATAAAACCTTGAATTGCCATATATACCCTATAGAGGGAATATATGGTCCTTGAGTGGGATACTAGTGCCATCATGGAGGTTTTGTGTACTAGGTATGGATCTCAAGCTCTTAACCATGGTCCAGTGAGGAAAACAAGGATATAATGCACTATGTGAACCTTCTAAGTCTTTTGAGCTACGAACAAGGCCTTGAACCACCACTTAAGCACTATAAATATGATTTTGGGCCTCTGAGTGGAAGATGAGTGCCATTAGGAGTTTTCCACTCAAAGGATGATTTGGGGGACTTTATCATGGTATGGGTAGAAAGTCAAAGGAATTGGGACCCTAAATGAAGCTCTTAGGCACTCTTAGGAGGTTTTTCAAATGAGGAGTGGGTCTTAGATAATCGACCATTGTAGGAGAAGGAAAACAAGGGAATTAGGTTCTAAATGAAGCTTCTATGCCTCATGGGCAATGAACAAAGCTAGAAAACCACCACATGACCCATCTAAATGGGATATTTGCCCCCCAAGTGAAATATAGGTGCTATTATCAATTTTTCTAATTATGAATCTCCTCATAAGGAAATGTAAGTATTTGATTTTGTTAGTGAAAAAATTAATTAATTTGTTAAGGTTAAAAGAAAAGAAAATAAAATTAATTTTATATTAATATTTAAAAATAGAAAAAATATTAAGCAAACTCAATAAATAAAATAAACAAATGTTCGTGTGTAGAAGTTATAGGGAGCTTAGTCCCCATATTTGATGTAATTATTGTAACATGCAACCAATCACTTTATAAAACAAACGTTGAATTAAGCAATACATTTACATTAGTTCCATTGAAAATCCAAAAATACAATCACTCAATCATCTTTTTCTTCTGCCCCAAGGGGACGTCTAAAGGTAGATCGAATGCAAGATGTTTTTGATGAGCGGTTGGTGGTCTACGAAAGTTTTAGTTTATAAAAACTCGTCACCAGGAGACAAACTACATATTGCATGTACAACAACCAATATTGAAGCTTTCATTTTCGTAAAAGAGCTCTTTGTCATTAGAGTGTTCGTCAAAGGAACAATTTGCACTAAATAATGATTCCCTGCAACTATTTATGAACCCTGTGATGTTCTCATAAGTTCTTGTACGACCGTCGATATATAACAAGTTTTTCATGTTAAAGTTTCTAGAAGCATAACCATTCATGCAAATACTATACATGGAAATGCTATGTTTGTATTTGACAATATTCAAGTAATCATAATGACTATAAAGAGGACCACAAAATGGCATAAGTGCCACTGATTATTGGGAGGAAAAAATACATGTGAAAGAATAAACAACCCAAGATTTGCAACATCCATTTTAGACTTGGCAATCATATAACTATTACCACAAAAAGGGAATTCGGTTCCAACATCGGGCACAGACATGGATGACAACCAAGTGTCATACACATCTTAGTTGTAATAGGTTTGGTATTTAATTTGTATATGGATAGGAAGAGTGAAGTGATTTCTACCTTCCAACGATTGAACATACTTTGGTGTGTACTTGGACATTTTTTCTCTCAGCCCATACAAATTTTTTAATCTCCTAGTAGTGATATTTTAGGTATTATTGATATCATACTTTGGATCACTATAAGAACTCTTCGTTGACTAAAAAAAAGGAGACGGGTTGGCCAATTTAGGATGAAACGTAGTTGATCTTGCTTCCAACTTTTCAAAAAATGAGCATATGGAAGTGTTCCTACGTGTCTTTTCTATATCACCTATTAGATTATTAACTTTAGTGGGAGGTATTAGACCATCAACTTTGGGTATCCGATCATTAATATAACGAGACAATGTGACATGTCGAGGGTTCTTCTTAAACCCTTTACATTTTGAACAACCACATACCACTGACGTGTCATAAAAGAGATCTAATTCATGGTGTAATACCATTGACCTAGGCTGTAGGTTACTGGAAGATGACATGTTACAATTAGCAGGGTAAAGTAGCTATCCATTTTCATCAAACATTTTCTTGCGATATCTTTCTCCAGATAAGAGCTTGAAGCATTTTTTCACTAGTTAAATATCTTGCTCATCTAAACTCAATTTGAATTTATGATCCTACAAAATTCAATGAACAATTATTCAAATGCACATGCATAAATGACATAATTCAATTAGATAAATGAATTATAAATAAAATCTAGACTTACTTCAAATTGTGAGGGAGAAGTTGAAAAACTTGCAACGATATGGAATTATCTAGAATATGAAGTATTGAACATTTGATATTATTACCTTTTTTCCCTGCATTTGAGCCAAAACCATTGTCAATACATGCATGAATATGATATTAAAATTTATCGGTGCTTTTATTTATTTTATAATGCACTGGAGCGTCTATATATGAAGTATGCACTGGTGCGACCAACTATGAAACACACTGAACCGTTACATCCATTGAAACCTCCACAAACCAAAATATCTATAAATTTTAATAATGAAGGTTTGCATTTATATTTTCTTGATAGAATTGGTATCAATGCGTTGTTTACTATATACGCACTAGTGCACATAAATCGGTTAGGTGCATCGATTTGACGATAAATTTAATTTTTAAAATAAAAAGTTTAATAAGTGTTTTTACATACAAATTAAAAAAAACACATTGAAAAAAGAGAGGGAATTACATTTTTCAAAACATATTTGTTTATAAATTAAAACACTATGCATTATTTCATTTTTTGGCAGAATTTAGAGGAAGATTCGTGGAAGAGAGATTTACCACAAAAGACTTTGGATTGGATGGATTTTTTTTGAAGAGCCAAAATTGGAAGGGATCCATAGGGCACATCAAAATCCGCAGAGAAGAAATTTCAGGTATGTGATTTCATTCTACTGATCATTTCAATCTTTTCCTATTCGATTCAAACTATTTTCAATGCATGTTAAAAAAAATATAAGGGTTTCATAATTACCTTGGGTATTTGAAGCCATAGATTTCTTGTAGTTTTTTCTTGTTCCCCTCTTTTTTTAAGAAATATATTTTTATAGGGTTTGTTTTTTTAAGTAATAGATTCTTATAGGGTTAATTTAGTTGCATATAGGGAGTTTGGTATCTGTTGTAATGGTACAACTCATTGCATCGGATCCCAAACCCTGTCAACCCTGTCATTGTCAATGATTAAAAAAAAAAAAAAATTCGCGGTACACAGTGCACACTGTATAGGAAAATCACCCTGGTATGCACTGTACAGAGGTAGCGACCCAATGCTCAATGTATAGAAAACCTCACCGGGGTGCATATATATGTGAAAATCATCGATTGGTTGAAAAAAAAAATAGTATTGATTTCATATCATATGTGTATGGGTTAGTGGTGCATAATGACTGATAGTATAGACCAGTGTGAGTATATGTTTGACATCACGGTGCACATATATATTTGATGCCCTAGTGCACTCTGTTTAATGAAGCGCACTGAAATACTAGATTGTATAAAAAATTCATAATTTCTATTTCCAATGATTCTTGATTTTTTTATACACATGAAGATGGTTGATGGAAGTTCAAAGAAAAGATCTTATTGCAACAAGCACAATGGTAGCTCATCCCAAGATGAGAGGGATGCAAGTTCTTTAAGTTTTATTAAAAAGTTAATATATTTGAAATATTTGTAAGTTTAAATTAATGATGTGTATTGGTTAATGTGTGTCATGCAGAGCACAAATTTGAAGAAACTCAATAAGATTGTTCACAATCTTAGTGCAAAAGAGTGTAAAAGTTTTATGGAAATGTTGCAAAGAGAGGAAAAAAGTGGATCGAAAGGTAATCAACATTAAGTTTTTCTTTGAATTTTACTAAAAATGAATTTCTTAACATTAATCGCTAACAAATTTTAAACACTCGATTTCACATTTTTTTAATGTTATGAAGGGACTGATAGCGAGGGAATAGAATCTTGTCCTAAGAGGACACAAATTGTTAAGGATGTAAATGATGACGGTAACTTGATCATCAATTCATCTAGAGTGGTGCTTGAAGTTAATAAGAGGGGCAAATTGTTTTAGAGAGCTTTGAGAGATATAGTGGAAAGAACGTATAGACATAATTTCCACTTACAATACAACAATCAATCAAGTGACTCCAAGAATCAGGTTATACGTATACTACAAAAAGTGTTTCTAGATCCATGGTCAATGAGACCCGTTAGACTTGCAATAGAAAAAAATTACAATAACAAAAAAAAATCATATAAAATGTATTATTACTAAACATGTTTTTCTATAATATGTTCCAATGAATACCAAATTAATTTGTTTTGTTATATTTACTTTCATGTCCATTTAAGAAAAAATTATTGTTCTTTTTGTTTTTCAGGAAGATTATGAAAATTCCAGGCAACAAATGAGGGGATATCTAATACATGATGGTAGGGATGCCTAAAAGAGTGTACAAGGAGATGGTGAAATAAATAAACATAATTGCATCACAGGAGGATGCATCCCAACAACAACATGCATCAAAGGTATGCAATCATTCATTTATTCTTTTATGTACATCAAATTTATTTATCATATTAAACATTAATTTTCAATTGTTTTGTTGCAGAAAAGAAAACAAAATGGAACCCAATCAACACATAAGACATGATGACAAGGAAGAAAATGGTTGATCACAAAGTTTGTGAGTACTTACGTTATCGACTTTACTTAAGTTTTCATAATTGTTGTGATCTTTATATTTAAATAATTAATTTACATTAATCCATGGATGTCTTCTAATAGGTGCTAACATACAAAGAAGAACCAACCAAACAATTGATAAACGATGGGTTAAGTAAGGGATGTGAGTATATGTTGATGTATCAAAGTTTAATTGAACAATTTGCAAGTAGCAATATTGTTTAACTTCCCTTGTTTTATAATTAATGAAACAATAATAAACCTTTATATTAATTATATCGACTATGCTTTGTCATGGCATATTAAAGATGTAGGAAACAAAGTACGAAGAGGAGCCAACATAAAATCTTGTGTTAACCAACACGAGGAAAGTCTTCAAAATGATGTGTATGGTTTATGAATCACTCATTTCTATGACACACTTTTTGATTTACACAATTGCGTATATTCTACTATATTATAAATGTAGATTTACTTATTACACTTTATTTCTATGTTTATAGATGGAACATGAGCAATTGGAATGTCAACAAGAAGTCGATCTAGAAAACATCTGTTTAAATAACCAACGTACAATATCGCCTACAACTGATCAAGAAATGAGGGATGCACATAGCTCAAGCAATGAAAACCGTTCAAGTGATGAATGACAATCAATATAATTGAATGTTACTGCAAGTTGTATGTTTTGTAATATCAGTGTGTAAAAATCAGGGATATTTTTGCGTAATGTAGTGGACATAATGTCCCAATTGCATGACGACAGATTACCAATAACTGTAACAATTACATATTAATTCAATTTTGATTATTGTGGACCTTTACATTGTCCCATTTTGTATGACCATGAGTCTCTTATTCATATATAATAAAATGAGTTTGTTATTTTGTTGCATTGTCAAATGTCGTAAAATGTTGCGTTGTTGATTAATCAATATATGAGTACTTTACATTATTGCAAATAACTAATTAATTAATATGTGAATGATTTACATTGTTGTAAATAGCAAAGGTGTAATTTGCTAGATGAGGCATTAATGCAATCATTAAATCAAAATAAAATAACAAAAATATAAGAAACAATGTTATTATAAAAAATCTCTGTAAAAAAACAATTAATTAAAATATATACATATCTGTGCACTCTTATGAACTCACAAAATGGCGTCTGAAATAATATAGAAATCAATGCTTTTTAAGGGGTTATACGCACTGGTGCATATTAATCATACTGAAGCATAGGTCCATAAAATGTGCAATAATATATATCGTTTTAAAATTTTACGGTGGGCATGTGATAAATACACATCGATTTTTTAAATATAATAACAACACTGGTGCATTAAAAATATTAAACACACTAGTGCGTTTAATAATATAAACACATTGGTGTGTTATATGTAATATAGGCACTGAAACATACAAATTATACAAGCACCGAGACATACATAAAATACAAGCGCACCGGTGCTGCATACAACAAAAAGGGAATCTAGGGCGTAATAACCATAACCACCCCGATGCCTTTGAGTCATAGGTAATCACCGAGTTAGTAATACAATGGAAAATCGATGTGTTTTTGTCTTATGTATGCATTAGTGCATTTCATGCAATGGCGCCCTGATGCATTTTCATTTTATGTACTCACTAGGAATTTATGTAATGGCGTGTTGGTGTGTTTTTTGGTTTTATGTATGTTATGAGGCAGTTTATGTAATGATGTTCCAATGCGTTTTGTGTTTAGGTACGCATCAAGGAGTTTTTTTTAATGGCGCACCGGTGCATTTTAACAAAAAAAGCAGCCAAAAAAAATCCTCTACAACCTCCACCTGCCTAATTTTTTTTAGTTATATGGAACATCCGTTAAAACCTCTGGAGAAAATAGAGGAGGTTGTAATAGAGGTTTTTTTAATTTTTTTCCAAATTTTGTAACACTAAAAACCTCTGCTAGAAGGTGTTCTCCTTGTAGTGCACTCTCGCAATTAGAATTTGTGTTTTCTATGCATTCTTTACTATCTTGTTCGAGAACATTAGTCCATTCCTTTTTTATAGTAATGTTTCCAGCCTTGTATAAAGCTCTGGAACATAATTCTTTTAATCCTCTCATGACAATGTTTACACGTACTCTTCCGGTCTGATATGCATTTTTGTATTGCAATCGTCTTTTTAATGCAATTGCAATTGTCAATATTTCATCGAAGGATTGTGGCAATGCCTTTTGGACATTATCCATATGAACATGCACATTGATGATCGATCCTGTCAAGCCCATCTGTAACCGTTTGTAGCTCCATTTTCTAATTTGTACAAATGAAATTCTAAGTGATACAAGTCTCCCCTCAAGTTCTGAGAACATGCTTGCAATTGGTAATGGCATGTTGTGTCTTATCTTGTCAAGTGCTGCAAAGGATGTAAGTTTCCCATTTTCAAGTGCTCTTTTGTAGGTAATACACATCTTCTTAGAACATAATGTTTGTCACATGTAGTCAAGCTCATATATTCATTTTTTCAATTCTTTGTTCAAGCATTTAATGTTATTTGAAAAATGCAATTGTTCACAAATTGCACATTCATTCCTAGGAGTGCCTTGGATGTATTTCACATAGAATCGACGTGCCTGTT
The DNA here is from genome assembly GCA_009831015.1 of Picea engelmannii. Classification (NCBI taxonomy): domain Eukaryota; kingdom Viridiplantae; phylum Streptophyta; class Pinopsida; order Pinales; family Pinaceae; genus Picea; species Picea engelmannii. The sequence continues at coordinate 45,723 of ML784391.1, forward strand.
TCTTTTTCACATCGATATGCTCACTACATGAACAACAACTTTTTATTTTTTTGTCCAGTTTTGGCACTGTACTATATTTGTTTTAATTTCGTACATGCCACTCTTACTCTCTTACTACTACGTGTAATTGCATTGATTGAATTTCCATGTTCTCCCTGTACATGTCTTTTCAACCCATGCTGGGCCGAGAACCCGCAATTGTGTTTGTTTTTTTCATGTATCATTTTTTTAGTCTATAGTGACTAAGTCTGCTATTCTCAATTGCAACTCTCTTTTCTTTATAGCAACCCATTCCAACTACTGCACTACTATTTGCCAATGTAATTTTATCCTCACAATGTACATCGTATTTATCTTGACTTGTTCCTAGTACATGTCCAGTAACCAATACATTGTCACACATACTTTCTCTCATTGCGAGTAATGTATCTCTATCATACTTGGTTCCAGATGTATTCATTGTACCCAATGTTCATTGGTCACATTGATGATTGCATATGTCACTTTACTTCTCAAGCCTAAGAAATGGCTCACAGTGAACATGAATTGTATGTGTTTCAAATGATAACACATCAAATGTTCTATCACAATTCGAGTTAGTATAATACAACTTGACAATATTATTTTGATGGAGGGAACACACATGGATATTTACATTGAAAATGAATGATATCCATTGCAAACAAAACACCCCACCCTCTATCTTTCTTTTTTCATATGGCATTTCCATATTTACAAGATACTCTTGCCAATTCACAATACTTGTTGTATTGTCTATAGGGCCATGTATCAAATATGTTAGAAACGTGAGTGTGCTCGTTAACCATAGACAATATAGAAATATTGTCACCCAACCATAAGCACAAAGGATACCCTTGAGCACCTTAACCTTGAAAGAGAGAATAATTCTGGTAGAAAATCAATATCCAACCAAGGCTAGCACACCAAGCAAAGATAAGAAAAGACCAAGCAGAAAGTCCAAGCCAGAAAAACCGAAAAAACAAGTTTCAGTAGCTGCAACTGCAACTCCTCTCCAAACTTGCACACAACTAGTTTTCTGTAGTTGCGAGTGAGTGAGTCCCAAATGAGCTCTAACGTCTTGTATTTATATTGCTCCTTCTTAGTTGTTTGGGCCGAATTCTCTTCTTGGGGGCTAAAACCTCAATATTAATTATTCTCTTTATCCGACTTGTCTTCTAGGGTTATTTTCCAAGGCTTTAGGGTTTCTCTTGCTTCCTGAAATATTCTAGTTTCGTCAAAGGTTACACGTGGAGGTTAATACCTCCCGCATATACCATAATATCAACACTCCCGCATAGCTAGGGAGGTATAAAAGACAATGGTCTTGAGAACAAACATACCATTCAATCAATAGCATTAACATAGCCACATAAGATATCTCATGATCAAATCACGAGCACCATCATCACTATCCAACTGGATAGTCTCCATGTCAATCAGAACAATGCCATCCAATAGAAAAATACTCTGTCTATTAATAGTAGTATACAACTACTATCCATGGGTACACAACCACTCTCAATAGCACACTGCTACTAACCAATGACCCACAATCACTGTCAGTGGATCACATCCAACACAATAGCATACAACTACTGTCCATAGAAATACAATCTCTACAACAATCATATCATCTGATATCAATATACATAAACAATATCATGATACAAATTGAGTCCTTTGGGCCATTCTTCCACTCATATCTGTGAGATATGGAACATCATCTACCCTTAGAAAATAAAACATCAGCCATGGGATATCTGGACTATTCTTCCCAAGCATAGAATAATAATTGTCCCTTATTTATGATCCTTGACCATTCACCTAACTGGGCCATTCCTCTAACTCTAATCATAGTGCAACCTGGAGATAATGAGTCCGCCCTAGGGAATTCCTGTCCCTGATTGCTGAACCTGGACCATTCACCTAACTGGGCAATTCCTCTGACACTAATCATAGTGAAACCTTGAGATAATGAGTCTACCCTAGGGAATGACTGTCTAGACCATTTCCTAAGCAAATGACTGTCCTGCACCAACCTCCAAAACAAACCATTCTTCAAAACTAGTCACAAGTGTGAACTTCAAAAGAATGACTGCCCAGCGAGGTAGACCATTCTACTTGATCACTACTCAAAGTGACTGTGAAGAAGAATGACTATCCTAGACCATTCCCCCACACTAGCCACAAGGGGAATCACTGTCTATGGTACATCATCAATCTATTAGACCATTTTCATTATGAAAATGAATTTCCGATCTGGACCATTTTTCTAACTAGAAAATGCCTGCCCGTCAGAATCTCGAACCACTTTCCGGACTAGAAAGGAATTGCCCAGCCTAGATCATTTTCCAAACTGGAAAATGACTACCCATGAATCAATAATATGTATCAGTGTTTGCTTCCAACCTGGGGTTTGGGGGCAAGCGAGCCCCCAACGGGGGTTCGAGGGCGAAGCCGCCGAAGGAAAAATTGCCTTGTAAATGTATATTGTAATTTCATAGTAAATCTGGATCGTTCACTATAAGGTCACAGATTTGACGGTAGAAGTTATGTTAGGGTTTTTTTCCCTAAAAGGAAACCCTCTTTTATGAGGGAAATGTATTGTGGCTATGCATCATTATGAATATTGTATTTTGAGAGAGGAGACTTTGAGAGAAAGAAGAGGAAGTTACAGTGGGTGTGTTGTAGGTTGTATCCCTTCATTTGCTGGATAATAATAAAGGAAGGACCTGCCAATTTCTTTGGTGGATGTAGCCCACACTGGGTAAACCACATATATCTATGTCTCTATTGTATTTTGTATCTTCTGTGTTTTATTTCCACATTTGTTTTATTTTATTGCTTTGCGATCCTGTTTTTCTAACACAAACAAACAATCCCCAGGACTATATGAAAATGCATCCAATCTAAAAGACCATTTATATGCAGCGCATCATTAATATTTCCATGCACAATGCACTGATCCTTGCTTTCATAGTTTTCAACATCTATTGTATCTTCCATGTTTTAGTTTATGTCATTCAGAGGATTCTTAAGCTATGTCTATGGCATTGAACAACATAAAACATAAAATGATAAATACAATCTCAAAGCAACATACCTTACTTTTGTTTGTGTTTAAATTTGATTCTCTTTGATCTATATAGTTTTTGAAATAGTCCTTGACCAATTTAACCTACCCCTGGAAAAGAAAAATAATAAGCAACCACTAATTTTCTTTGGGATATATGATACACCAAAAAAAATTTTCATTGCAGGTCTTGATCATGCAACACAATAGAAAAAACAAAATTGGTTTTCTTAAACATTATAGGGATGCCAATTCAAATTTTAATGAAACGAAATAAGTGCACAATGTATGAACCACACATCATCAAACAAGAAAAATGGTCTGTTTTGGAATAGATAGCAATCATAATGTCTAATGTGAAGATTAATTGAATTTCTATGTATTAGACTCAACTATGCCCATCGATGCGGGGCACATTCAAAACAAGCAAAGCAATTGGTTGCATGCATTTTTCAAATACATAAATTAATCTAGCAGACCATTAAATAAAATCAAGATATTGGATGGATACTTTCCACATATTCAATAACTATTTCTAGCACAGTTTATGAGCACAAAAGGCCAGATGCTATGAATTCTTCACACATGTGTATAAAATAGACCAACTATTGACTGTGCGAGAGGCATACCTATGCGGAGAGGGGAGATATGACCATAACAAAACCTTCCATCCAACATGCAAAATCGCTAAGTAAATATGCTTTTGACTAGGAAATTATCCAAAGATAAATAGATCACAGAGTTGAGATTGCACCAAGAACAACAACACAATGCAAATCTACTAAAATTTCTTCTCTGCATATGTCGACTACCTTTAAAATAACAACAATCATAAAAAAACCCATTGAGAAACCCACAGATAAGGAACACATTTGCTTCGCATTGCTTTTGAATGCCTGCCCTTTCCTCATAAATTGGAACAAATTAATTTACCATAAATCAATGAACTACAGTTTAAATTACGTTGCTTATCATAATCACCAATTTAGAACTATTGGAAATGCACAGGTTGGGAAGTACAACAATGTGGTAGAATGACCTATGTTAGCTCTTCGCACAAGGCTTGAAAATAGACCAAGTGCCACGTCTGTCGCCCATACACCTGTGTGGAAGTGCAGATGATATAGCTGTGTCGACTGTAGAAGTGATAAAGCATCAAAGCATGCCAATTCTAGATCATAAGTATCGTACAAATTACATCACTTGTCATAATCATCGATTTATATTTATTGGAAATGCGTAGGTGCAGAAGTACAACAACTCGGGAGGATGACCCATGTCAGGTCTCTACACAAGGCTTGAAAATATACCATATTAAATAGACCAAGTTCCACCTCTGTCACCTATACACATGTGCAGAAGTGAATATCATATAACTGTGTTGACCGCAGAAGTGTGGAAGCATCCAAGCATGCCAATGCCATACCATAAATAACATGAATTATCAGTTCAAGGATTCAAAGTGTGGATTCTCTGCACGAGGATTGAAAATATACTAAGTAGTCACTTTGAGAAGTGAATGCCTATTAAAAACATCACAATATCATGACAACAAAATCCTTCCTCCAAATTACGTAGCTTGCCCCAACCAAGTACAAAAATATTGCAAATGCGAATCTGCAGAAGCACATCTGCTTGCAAGCACCAACGCCATGGATCCTATGGACAACACTAGAAAATAGACCAACTCTTTCCTATTCCAACCACAGAGATTTGATCAGTGTGGGCACACACAACAAATAACTTTACGGACTCAGAAGATATCGTCATAGCAAAATCCTCTGCACAACCTGAAAAATAACTTTAGTAAAAAAGCACTTTGTCTAGGAAATCTCTGAAAGATAAATATAGCACAATAAAAATGATTTAAGCCTTGTGGATGACACATGTCTACTAAAATATCCTTTCCTCGCATGAATTACCTTCAGAACACCCAAATTTATAAATAAAAGGCACTAGCTAGCCCCTAGAAAATCCTGACATCCTTAGTAATAGTTCTAGACTGATACCCTTACCTTGTAAACCCAACAAATTCAATGTGTTACAAATCACTGGGATATCATGCAAATTACATCACTCGTTACAATTTGTAGTGCAGAGGTGCATAAGTGAACGACGACAATTGACATAAATTCTCCACACAAGGAGTGAAAATGCACAAGTGTTGCATGTGCTCGCGATATACCTTTGCAAACTATGGAGGTGTGTAACACATACCTACATCGAATGTAGACATTTGTTGATAGAAAAATCCTTCTGACAACCTAAGAAAATGTGCTTGCAAAAAAGGATTTTTGATTAAGAGATTTTCCAAAGATCAATACACCACCAAGCCAAATTGCTTCGATTCATGCTTCCCAACTATTGGAAAGGCCGAGCTGTGCGAGCACACGATGATACATGGGATAAAATCACTGCACAAGTATTGAAAATAGAAAAGTCCCAACTCAACATGCCATAAATGACCCAACCACCATGGAAACCACACGGCTTGCCACAATCCATGGTGTAGAGCTATTGCAAATGCCAACTTGCGAAAGCACTGCAATCAACAGATGCCACATAATCGATATCAATTCTCCACACATGAACTGGAAATATACAAAATGTTCACTATCCCAAGAAAAAACATGTGCGAACCACGAAATATATAGCAATGCGTAATTTTCACAAACCACCAAAGAAAAATGCTCCACACATAAGAAACAACACATTATACATCATAATATTGGACATGTACTACAGAAAAATCATCTTTTTAGACTGGATGCATTTTTTCATATACTCTTGCACATTTTTTGTTTGATGCATTCCACACATGGCTCACATTTTCATTACTCTCCCATTGAATTAGTGAATGGATCAATACATCATTTATTGGTTTGTCTAGACAACAAGATATAGACACATTGCAATCAGATCAATATGAACTAGGATCTTATTTCTTGCACAAATTGCATAAGATTCCTAAATGTCCTTTCCCCACACAAATTACCTTCAGGACATGCATAATTATAAATAGAAGGCACTATACAACCACTATAAAATCATGACATCCTTCACAGTAGCTCTAAATCACCACGCCTACCTTGCCAACCCAACTGAGTCACCATGCTACAATTGACTGGGATATGATGAAAATTACATCGATCATTACAATTCACAATGTAGAGGTGTGTAACTGAACGATGATAACTGTCAGAAATTATTTACACAAGCATTAAAACTACAAAATGTTGCATGTTCTAGTGATATACCTCTGCGAAGTGCAGAGGTGCACAACACATAACTGCACCAAGTGCGGACATATGTTCATAGCAAAATCCTTTCGACAACATGGGAAAATGTGCTTGTTAAAAGGGACTTTTTGACTAAGATATTTTCCAAAGATCAATACACCACCAAGGTGAATTTATTCATTTCCCTGTGCCAAACTATTGGAAACGCGGGATATGCAAGTGCATGACTACAAATAGGATAAATTCATCGCACATGAATTGAAAATAGACCAAATGCTCATTGTGCCAGGTAAGAACCTGTATGAAGCACGAAAGATATGGCTGTGTATAATGGAGATAAACCATCAAAGCAAAAGGCTCCACACTTAAGAAACAACACATTGCACATCACAGTATTGGCCATCTGATTCAGACAAGTCATTTTTTAAGATTAGATGCATTTTTTCATATACTCTTGCGCATTGCTTGTTTGATGCATTCCACGATCCCTCACATTTCTGTTACTCTTCCATTGAATTGAAGAATGGATCAATACATCATTTCTTGTTTTCTATAGACAACAGAGATATAGACACTCTGCAACCATATAAATATGAACTAGGATCCCATTTTTTGCACGAAGCACATCAAATATTCTTGACAGTAAGATATATCTTTCAAAAATGCAACGATCTGCATCTTCAAATGTAAATGAAAATGAAGGAGCACTATGAAGACATTCATTTTTTTTCATATGGTAAATAACAAAAGGGTCAAATAAAACACTAAAACAAACTCCAATAAAACACAACACCTCCACTATGCATAAAGCACACATTATTAAACACCAAACACATAAAGTAATTACATATGTTCAAGAAACATAAATCAATATCACAAACAATTGTTCAAACACAAGGTAAGAGATGGACTTCCTGGGATTCTTCAACAAGTATCTCCATGGCATCAAGCAATGCAAAATAAAAAGAAAAATACAATCCCAAAACAACATACATTTATTTACTTATTTTTGTTTGACTTTGATTCTTTCTGACCTATGCAGTCTCTCAAAATAGCCCTTGACAGACACATCTTAATTTTGAAAACACAAAATAAGAATCAATTTTGAATCTTCCTTGGCATATAACACACAATGTAGAGGATTTCTTATCCTCTGGCATAGATTTGCAGAAGCCCAACACTACAAGTCCTGCAAATCATGTATCACAACACTTGAAAATTGACAAGAGTTCCATCTTTCTGAACTACAATAGAACACATGGTAAACAAATAGATATCCCAATACAAACGCAAAGTGAACAATTCAACCTAAAAACAACACGTCTTTTTTTTTCCTGTTCACCTTTGATTATGTTTTGCCTACACACTTTCTGTAATAACCCCTAATCAACTTAACTTGCTTCTGAAAAATAAAACAATAATCAGCCCCCATTTCTATTTTGCATATAAAACACACCAAAAAAAAATCCCACTCCACCATTCCAGCCAATAACACAACTGGAACCACTACACTATGCACAAACACAAAGTGAACAATACAACCTAGAAGCAACACACCTTTTTTTTTTTCTTTAATATTTTTTTTCGTTCACCTTTGATTATTTTCCGCCTACACACTTTCTGTAACAACCCCTGATCGAATTAACTTGCTTCTGAAAAAACAAAAACAAAATAGTAATCAATCCCCATTTCTATTTTGCATATAAAACATACCAAAAAAGAATTCCACACCACCATTCTAGCTAGTAACAGAGCATAAATAACTGCACTATGCATGGTTTTTTTTCCTGTACACCTTTGATTGTTTCCAACCTACGCAATTTCTGCAACAAAACCTGGTCATCCTAACTTGCTTATGAAAAAAAACAAAATAACAACTAGTTCCCAATTCTATTTCACATATACAACACACCCTAAAAAAATTCCAACCCACCATTCCATCCAAGAACATAACATAGGTAACTTCACTATGCATACGGCACACACTATTGAACAACAACAATTCTATTTCGCATATACAACACACCTAAAAAAATTCCAACCCACCATTCTAGCTAGTAACAGAACAAAGGTAATTGCACTATGCATGAGGCACACACTATCAAACAACACCCAAAGAAACTAGTTGCACTTGTGTGAAAATACATAAATTAGTATGGAGACACACTGTATAAAATCAAGATATTATATTCACATGTTTTCTTACCCACTGACATGCATTTGCAGAAGCCCAAATTCATATGTCTTGCAACTTGATAGATGCAACAATTGCAACTTTAGAAGAACCTCGTCTTTCTGGCTCATAGCAGACTATATCATGATCAAAAGAAAATAATTCAACAATTACAACAAAATAACTTAATTAAAAATCCTTTCAACTCTTAAAAGTTTCCGCACAAAATCATGTCACACAATACACAAAAATCTCTTCAAGATTCATGGATCGTACTAAATTTAATGAAGAATTGAAACTGACTAATCTATATATATTTATTAAAATCGCTCTATATATTGTATACTAAATACATATGCATATTGTCTGGACCACAACTTTAAATGTCCCCAGTCAACAACTGACACAGTGGCAAGCTTAAGAGACCGAGATCGTCTTGGAACTTTGAGACTCGTACATGCACCCATTCCAACCATTCACTAAAACTGCATAATTAAATTTCCGCCGTCGCTCCGACAATAAGATCTCGTTTTGAAGGACCAATCATAAGCCAGGAAAAAAAATGAATTGCTCGCAAAAAAAATAAACTATGGAAAAAAACAAGATATTTTAGTCAACGCAAAAATAAAATCACAGTCAATGCAAAAATGATTGCTATAGCCCCAAGCCTTCAACATGGACTAATAATAATTATTTTTACAATACAATATTCTAATTTCACAATTACTCCTCTCTTAAATACATAGTCTATGATAATATTATTTTCTTTAATCTTAGAGTAACATTAGTATTCTCTTAAACACATAGTTTTAAATATCTCAATTTATTAACATTATTTTTTAATATTTTACAGTTTCAAATGTTATATTTCAATTTTGTAAATATTGTTTTTTTAAAATATTTTAGAATTTCAATTTTCTTTAATGTTATAATAATATTATTTTTCTCTTGAATATGCATTTTTTAGTTTACCTATTAAAAACTAAATACATAGAGTAACCATACCCCTTCGATTTTTCTTTTACATTATGTACAAATAATACATTATTACAAGTTTTAATTGTTTCATAATCACTATAATTTTTTTTTACTACATACAACTAATTTATTAAAACATTTTTAAGAAATATAAGCAAGTTGCTATTTATACTGGTTTCATATGCTTATCACACTCAAAATTAAAATATTCCATGTTAGCTTGAGAATATGATACTCAGATACATATACATATTATTACATGGAAAAACATCATACAAATATTAATTTTAGTAGGGATCTTAAAGTTGCTCTAGTATTGATCTAAAGTTGCTCTAGTATTAATCTCAAAGGTGTTTTTCATAGGATAGGTGGTAATTCCTTAATTCATATGCTCATATGCTTATCACTTAGGGGTTTTCATATTGAATTGGGATTGATCTAAAGTTGCTTTAATATTGATCTCAAAGGTGCTTTTCATAGGATAGGTGGTGATTCCTTAATTCATATGCTTATCATGCTTATCACTTAGGGGTGAAAGTCAAAGGTTTTCATATTGAATTGGGATGATTCAATGTAGGCAAATTATATGAAAAATGTGATATAAGTATAAAGAGAGTTTATTTTCTTTATTGTTGTGAAGTAGAAATGAGGTTAGAGGATCGTTAATATATTTTTAAAGTAAATATTTTTAAATTTAATTTTAATAGATAAATGATCAAAAGCAATATTTAAGTAATTTTGTAAACTCAACCTATACTTATATATATATGGTTCACGACATTGGATATCAGTGCTCGCTACATCTACAGAAAATTTCCTCAAAATCTGTGAGAGAACATAGGGAGACCGAGTATTTTCAGAATATTGGGAGCTCAACAACAAGAACATCTTATAGACCCATTTAAAGGCACACCATGTCACTTACAAGGAATTGAACCTGGGTGGAGAGGGTAGCAATCATTCCTCCCAACCACCCAAGCTACATCCAATGGACTGGCTATATATATATATATATATATATATATATATATTGTTGGCAAATATTGAACAAGCAACGAATGCGTGTTGATGATTGTTGTCTTTGATGGCAACAACAGAAATGGCAGGATATGCAGAATTTGGGGATTTGGACGTAAAAGCACAGGAGGAACAACATTGAAGAAAACATAC
>ML784391.1:59169-82556 GCA_009831015.1 Picea engelmannii
GAGAGAGAGAGAGAGAGAGAGAGAGAGAGAGAGAGGCTTAATACTAACATAATATTTTAGACTAGAGTAATGGAGTTGACACTAATGTCATGCAAGCAAGGCAACTTGCTAATGAAAGAATCCCTAAATGAGGAGGTTGAATCTCTCATTATTGACACACTTTCAACACATTATTGTTAAAGGGAATTCTTAAAATATGTGTTTAATTATTTATGGCCTCCTATACTGTGGGCACATGTGATTTGTAAGTCTATGTTTTGTCTATATGAGTTTGATCAACAATTCTTGGTTGCAACAAGAGAAGTAAGATCCACTCTACACCGTGAGTGGAAAATATGTGTAACGTAACATAACATATGTAATGTTAATAAACTAAAATGGAATAAATCAATTATGATGTGATCTAGCGATAGATCGATGAGAATTTACCACAACTATCTCAAGTTTGATTCTCAATGTACCCAGGTTGGGCTCTACTTGAGAATCCCAAAGGAACATGTCCTCAAAGTGATAGATCCATTTACTCCTACCTTGACACTCTAATCCTAGTGAGGGTGCTAGGGGTGTATATGGAGGAAATAAGTCCCCAACTCTAACGAAAAATAAGGGGCGGTGTTGTAAAAAATAAAAAATAAACCAAAATGGAAAATAATGATTATAATAATAAAAGAAGAGAGAGAGAGGGGGTTAGTGAAAAAAAATGAATATTGACATCATTTACATTCTAATATCAATCTGTCTTGCAATTCACATTCATTAAGCTGCGGTTGTTGTGTATGTAAAGTTTTAAGTTATCTAGTTAAGATGACATATTTTTGTATTGGAATATCATTTCACATTAATACTCTTTATATCTTTATGGGTTATTATTTTTTAATCATATGCATGGAACTTTATCTAAAGTAGGGAACCCAACCATACTTGTCCGGGAAACATTTGGTATGTGTATGAAGCCACTCAAAGTTCCAAATTAATGTTGTTTTGCATAGCGATTAGAAGTTGTCACAATAACACCAAAAAAATTACCAATTTGGAAATTGACCTTTGTTATTTACATCATTGAAATTTCAAAAACATTTCGTGTGAGCTATCTCTTATTTGTGATTGTTATGTAGTGTTATAAGTTATTTTATTAGAATGACATATTCTTGTGTTGGAATTCCATTTCACAATAATATTTTTTAGATTTGTATGTTAGGATTTGGTTCTACTTTAATATTCCTTATAATTATGTATCTATGTAATGTTATACACTATCTTAATGATAATGACATATTCCGATTATTGGAATTTTATTTCAAGTTAAATTTTTTTACACAACTTTGTTGGTTGAGTATTATTATTTAATGATAAATAAATAATATTTCTCATATTTAATAAATATAAAAATTTCAATTTTAATCATCCATTTTGTACCTATAATTTTGTAAATGCACCTTTCATATGATGATTTCTTATCTCTTATGCTTTATCACCTTAAGTCAAAATCAAAGGTTGCAAAATGGAATTGTAATGTGATGGTCCCATGAACTTTTCAGAAATGAGGTCAAAATGACCTTTGCTAGGTAATTCAAAATGAGCTTTGCAGATTTTCTTTACAAACAACTTTTAGCATTGAAATTGTAGATGGATAAAAAGAACTATTTTGCAAGTTTTAATGCTTTTCCAAAAGGCATATTTACAATGGATATGGCTACACACTCTATAATAATGAATATGACTGTATAATTAACAAATGAGAGAGACATTATAACACAACACTATTAGATTTACTTGATTCCTTGATATAATACATTTGTGGCTCATTATATAGAGCTCACTGATAGTTATCAGATCTAACTTATTCCAAATATAGGATGAGAGGTTGAGCAAATATCTCAACCATAAGCACGATTCTAGGATCTCATAAATCCAACTCCCTAACAAACTCCTAATAATAAGATCGCACAACTCACATAAAGATTGACTCTACTTCTTAATACATCATATTAAATAAGTAGGAATTATATATTCCAACACTCTCCCTTAATAACTACTTATCTAAATATCTTTGTGGTCGTATCTTCATCACTGTCATGGCTTCAATTTTTCAGTTGAGTTTTCTTTAATGTGGGCTTCATCCTTGAACTCTCTTTGCTTCCTCTTGCATCTTGTACCTGCATATAATTATTGATGTCCATATAAACAACAATCCATCTACTGGAATACATCGGTCATCTGCTGTTGTAACCGCTAGTTCTCTAGGAATTGTTTTCAGCTACATAGCTCATCAATGTTAAACTCTCCCTTAAACGTAACTTGGTCCCCCACACTCTGAGACTCTCAACTTGGTCTCACAGTTTGAGATTCTTCCATATCACATCCCCACCTTGAATCGAAGATCCAAAGTCTCTGATTCAACATCAAGCTAGCATACAAGTACACATGCCACCCTCATACCTACCCTAGTGGTTAATTCCACAACTTGATACAACAACCTCTTTGTCTATGAGAGAGTATCACATCCTGTGATCACACACACTTTTGTGCTACAACACTTATGCCTTACTAACAAGGCTTAGAACAAACTTGGGGAAATTAGCTTGCCCATGGCTAAGCATTACAATTTGGACCATAACCTGGGGTGTCAAGTACAACCAATCATGCACCCCCTACAACAATTCAGTCATGTACATAAAATATCAACAATACTCTCACTAATCATATGCCCAATATTACAAGCCCATTACATATGTCCATTTACATCTCATCATCATTCTTGAAAAAGACACACATATAACCACTTCACAGAACTTGAATAAAATAAATACTCACAACTCAATCTCGCTTTTGTGACTTGATTTGGAGGATGTGTGAGTCCGACAGAATGAGAACGTACACCTCACTTCATTTTGCTATAACACCCCCATGTAATGGCGCAAACAACAACAAACTCCAACAATAGCAATTGCAGCTCCTCTCCAAAACTCAAAAAATGAGTCCTCTGCAATATCATGGACATCGGTTTGCCACATGCCCTTCAACCTCATCCTCTCCTCGGGATTCCTCTTCCTTCATGACTTGTCTCTCGCTTCTAGCTGGAAGCGATATATCTATCTTGGGATACCTTGGTTGAGCCCTCCACCAGATCCAAACAAGATCAGAGGGAAATTAAAAGTAAAATTTCATAGGCATTCACCCTTGACACACTTGCAACCACGGGATGTCAAGATCACCATCACTCAGAACCTTGCACTACACTTCAGCCATGGTTGTGCACACTTGTCTGTGCTATCATTAGCGGTCTTTATCGTAGACAGAACTGTACCATCATGCGTACCCATCTATCCAACAAACTGATTGGATACAAATATTAGCAGAGAGGGAGGGTCAACCATGGTGGCACCCTTTGGGTTATTGGCCATGGAACTACATCTCCAGCTCCCACGCAATATGCCTGCAACAGCTGCCATCCTTGAGATGCTCATATTCCTCGTCAAATTCCATCAGCACCAAGAACACCTTGGTTATGCGTGTGGTGCTACTGAGACTGCAAATCGTGATCACTCCTCAAATCCCTACAGCAAACTCATCACGCAGATAGAAAACAATGATGGCGGGTCGGCAGGTCGTTCAAGCGACAACATCAGCTCGCGCGCACTTGCAGATTAAACAACAAACAAACCCATGTTGCGCGCAGATAGCTTGCACGCACTCAGTAATATAAAAGTCTCTCCACAACACCCAGTGGGAGAAGGAATGCACTCAACAAATAGTTTTCATAAGCTTTCAACAGTGACTCCACAAACAGTCGAGGACCAACTGTCCCCTGGGAATACTCCTTGGTCTTAGCCAAACAAAATTTGCCTTGATCCTCGATCCATGAGCAGAAATTTTTAAGAAAAAACCTACTTGCTTAGTCCCAGATTGAGCACATCAAGATTGACTTCCAACTAGAGCTATTCCCAGGAATCTAAGGTGCCTTTCCTTCGTATCCAAATGAGTATATCAACACTGAAAACCGGAAAATTCCATTCAACAAATATATTTGTTCAAAACATGCAGATACCATACCCCCATTAATGGCGGTTTAAATGTCTCCACCACTTACATGGGGAGACTCAAACATATTCACATCAATCCAAGCATCTCATATAAATTTAGCTCCAGTCCCTTATTGCCTTGCAGACTACACAGGCTATTGATGATTGATCGTCTACTCTCCTCATGTGCCTGGGCACTCCCGTGAGGGAGTCACGCCCAACCCTAATGCTCTGATACCAAATTAACAAATGAGAGAGACATTATAACACAACACTATTAGATTTACTTGATTCCTTGATATAATACATTTGTGGCTCATTATATAGAGCTCACTGATAGTTATCAGATCTAACTTATTCCAAATATAGGATGAGAGGTTGAGCAAATATCTCAACCATAAGCACGATTCTAGGATCTCATAAATCCAACTCCCTAACAAACTCCTAATAATAAGATCGCACAACTCACATAAAGATTGACTCTACTTCTTAATACATCATATTAAATAAGTAGGAATTATATATTCCAACATGTATTAAAGATTAAAGTAATTGCTTGATATTTTTAGGGTATTACGCCACGTACATTTTTTTTTTTAGGGCGAGAGGCGGGCCGGTGAGGGCAAGGTATATCGCTTGCTTGACCAAAGAAAAGGGCGAGGGCGAGTTTACGAGGGCCTCATAGGATATATCGTGATTCTTTATTTCATGTGCTTATCACTTTGAGGTCAAAATCAAAGGTTTCCCATTGGATTGGGATGGTCCAAAGTATGTAAACACATGGAAATGTGTGATATAAACATAAAGAAAGTTTTATTTGCTTTATTGTTGTTAAGTAGACATGAAGTTAGAGTGAGCCTCGTTTTTTTTTTTTTTTTTAATAATTTTTATCTTTGATTTTAATAGATAAATAATAAAAAAATAACATTTTAAATGATTTTGTAAATTCGATCATGTTTTTACAGATATATCTACAATAAATATATCATATAATATGCAAAGACTTTATATTAACATAATATTGTAGATCATAGTAATAAAGTTGACAATAATGTCATGCAAGCACCAAGTAAGGTAGGTTGCCAATGAAAGAATACATGAATGAGGAGGTTGAATCTATCACGAACACATTTCTAAAACGTTATAGTTAAAGGACATTCTTTAAATACGTGGTTAATTGTTTATGACCCCTACATTGTGGGCACATACCATTTGTAAATATGTGTTTTGTCTATATGTGTTTGGTGGGAAACCCTTGGTTGTATCAAGATAAATAAGATGCACTTTGCATGTGTTTGGTGGGAAACCCTTGGTTGCATCAAGATAAATAAGATGCACTTTGCAGTGTAAATGGAAAAGATGCATGATGTAACGTAATGTAATATATGTGATACTAATAAAATAAATTGGAAGAATCCAATTGTGATGTGATCTAGTGATAGATCGATGAGAATTCACCACAACTATCTCAAGTTCGATTCTCAATGCATCCTTCGATTCTCAATGCATCCTGGTTGGGATCTACTTCAGAATCCCTAAAGAGACATGTCCTCAAAGTGATACTTCAATTTAATCGTACCTTAATCACCTGATTCCACTGAAGGTGCTAAGGGTGTGTTACACACCAAAATGTCACACTTGAGTTTCACATCCTAAGTGTCGCAAAGTGACATATGCACCTTGTTAAGTGTCGTATGCACCTTACCTAGTGTCACATTCACTTTGTTAAGTGTCACAACACATTGACACCATGGAAGAACATTTCTCACAATCCCTAGTCAATGTGGTGGAGAAATATATCATATGAAGGTCAAAATACTATGTGCAAATGAATTATTCATTATTATTCATAAAAAATAAATTAATTTAGTGTAAGAATCCACCTCACATTTAGTTTCCTAATCTCAAGGAGAAGTAGAGAATCTCATGGATGGTTGAGAGATTTTCTCAAACCAAAATCCTAATTTGGTGGATCTTGAGAGATATTTCCTCCTTAAAATCCTTGAGAGATATTTTCTCCCTAAAATCCTTGAGATATATTTTCTCCCTAAAAATCTCGGAGATCCCAATTTAGTGAATCTAGTGAGTTAAGCCTCCAAATCCTATATAATGAGGGATTTCCATGGTGAAGGGAGGAAGATTTGAGGTATCAAACCTTTGATTCTGGGGAAATAATTTAACATTTTTTATTTCAAGATTCGAGCAAGGGGTTGGACAAGGAGAGCTTGGTGAAGATACTGCATCGTCAATTATGCTTTGTAAGTGCCTTCTTTGGCTTTCTAATTAATATAAACTTGGCCTATTCCCTTCAAGTTCATGTGTTATACATTTGATTTTCTATTGTCATTTCAGTCTTCATAGATAGATTTGCTTTATATAATCATCTAGAGTAGGAAGAGGAGTTCCTTTTCTAGTCTTTGCAGAGTTTCAGTTGCAATGAGGAGTTTGGAGATCAAGCCTACGGATTGGAGTAGCGAGGATGGACATCACAACAAGGTATTCCACATCATTCTTCTTCTCTCTTGCTTGATTGATCTAGTTAGATCTATAGGGAAAGTAGTAACCACTTGTTCTCTTCTATCTTTGGACCAAAGATAAGGGTCTTGGTCCAAATGGGAGCTTAGCCTGTTCGCATGGTAAGATTTCTCACAAAAAAAAATTGATGACTCCATTAGGGATCAACTTTGACTAGTCTTTCCTTGGAGCGTCTAAATACTTTTCCTATCATTAAATCTTCTTTGGTGCTTGATTATGATCTATTTTCCTCTTCCCTCTTCCTCATTGAAGAGTTTACATATCCATTGATTGAGTCTCTGCCGAGGCTGAGCCTTTGAAATCCACTTTTGAGTTTTCCAGAAAGTGGCACTCACTTGCAGTTCGCACCAGGGCGCCACTTACCTGACTGGTGCTCCCCCAAGCCTACAAGAGGGCGCCATTCTCCTGACTGATGCTCCTCCAATCTTGTTAGAGGGTTCCATTCTCTTGAATGACACTCTTTCTCCTTGAGAACAGGGGCACTGATCTCCCTGTTTTGGTGTTTTTTCCTCTTTCTGCCTACTTTTTCTCAGTCTTCTTTTGAGAGGATTTTTGCCCAGTGACTCCTGACTGTCTTTGACTTTGTTTGGCTTGATAATTTGACATTTAACACTCATTCATATTCCTTATTTGAGTTTTCAATCTTCTCTCCTAGTTGCGATCCCCTTTGGTTAACAAGATCCCTTGGTTCATTCTTCCTTCCGGTTTTGATCCAGGTGGATATTGGTGGCCACCCACCTATTCCAACTTATTCCTCTTGTCTGTTTCTTTGTTCAAAACGTTCTTTTGTACAACTTTGTAATTGTGGGTTCTACACTTCTGGGACTGTCTGAATCCCCACACATCCTCTAGGTGGATACGAGTGGCCTCTCGCCTAATCCAAGTGGCTTATTTTGTATGTTTTCATGTCAACACATCTTGCTGTACTTACATGGCCATTTTGGGGCCCTAAATGTTGTTTTTTTGGCTCACCACAGTCAAACTATAGTCAAAGTCAGATTTTGATGACAAAATGTGTATTTCTTTTAAAGACCTTTCCAACGGGCTATCACACGCCTAAAACGAAGGTCGTATGCAAAAGTTACAACCCTTGAAATTTGAGGTACCAAATTACACGAAATTACCCATAGGGCCCACATGACTTTTGGCATTTCACCTTCTAGGGTTAGGTTTTTGGATGTCTAGGGTTTTGGCATTCATGACGAATATCAAAAAGGCCTCTAGAGTCTTATTGTAATCCATTCTGCTAAGACATATGTGTATAACAACCACATCTCTTCTCAGAGATAGCTACCACCATTCGAGCAAGTGTTTCAGTTCTACCGTTTTACAGTTTCAACCTATTTCATTATTTAATAGAAGATATTGTTCACTGTATATTTGTGTTATTATTTATATCTCTCTATTTATTTTATTCATTCTGTTAATCCGTTCGTTCCGCTCCTAAATCCGGATTAGTGGTATCAGAGTGGTCTGCTCTTCATTTATTTTTCTTCGTGCATGTCCCCAACAAGATCTAGGTACAAGAAGTTGGGACACAAACCAATCGATCCATTGCAAGATCAGTCACGCTGAGCCTGGAAACAACCCATGGGGGATGAAAATAAATATGATGGAGTAGGAGATCCTATTAAAATGTTGCTCGAGGAAGCCCTCGTGTGACAAAGGAATGAAATGATGGACAACTTCACACAGATTCTTCGATGACGGCCCACAGGAGAAGCATATTCATCAAGCGACCATGCAACCCCCTTCAAGGTACAAGTAAATTTTCATATTCCATTATTTGAAGGACTGATAGATGCGGATGCTGTAGATAAATGGTTGAATCTACTCAAAGGATATTTTTCGGTCCACAATTTTCTGATAGGGAGAATATCACTTTTTCACTCCTCAAGGCCGTTCCCCATGTTAAAGACTGGTGGGATACTTACTCTGAGAAAAGGTCCATGGAGGAATCTATAATGTTTTTGGTGGCCCCTACATGGGATTCCTTCCGGGACACCATTAAAGAACAATACTACCCTGTTGGAAGCTACGAGGACCAGTACACCAGATGGACCACCCTACGTCAAGAAAGGGACTAGATAGTACCATATTTCACCAATATTTTCCATACCCTACACACCAAATTGGGTATCAAAGACTCTAAGCGTCATCTGGTGCTCAAATATCGTAGTTGTTTGCATAGATACATTAAAAAATAAATGGAGTTCCTGGACATCGCCTCATTGGGCACGACTTATAGATACGCTGTCAAGATCAAGCATAAATTTAAGCATAGAAGGCGAGAGATTGGATCTGCAAACCCCTCATAGTCGAAGCAGGGAAAAGGCAGCCCCAACCCACACAACAAGGGACCAAGTCAATATGGCCACCCTTAGGACAACCATTTGAAGCCACAACACAAGAAGGGTAATGAGAAGACGAAGAAGGACACATGAAAATGGTGTGAGTACCATAAAAGTCCTTAGCACAACACCAAAGAATGCCGCTCCAAGCAGTCCCTTGTGGTCGAGCTAAAGGCTTCCGAGTCAGAGGCCGATTATGATTCCAAGTCAAATCCTGAAGGAGGGAAGCAGATTATCGATGCTGAACCCAGTTCCACTGTCACTACAACCAAAGTCCGACCAAGAGAACCAGAAGAACTAGAGTAAGGGGAACGCCTCTTTCACTCGTAGATGTCGGTCAAGGGGCTCCACTTCATTTCATTATCGATAGAAGTATTTAGAAGAACCCAATTTCAGCAGAGGTCGTCAAGCGGTTGGACTTGCCAACGACACAACACCCGCAACCCTACACCATTGGCTGGCTTCTCCAAGGAAGAGATCTCCATGTCAACCAACAATGTCGTCTTCCCTATGGCATAAAGCCTTTCAAAGATGAGTTATTGTGTGATATTTCTCCCCTTTAAGTTTGTGATGTTATTTTAGGACAACCATATTTGTGGAAGCGTCATGCTGTGTATGAGTCTAGACCCCACAGTGTTATTATTACTTTGGGTAGACAATTGTACAGGATCCCAGAGGTAGTGCCGCCTACTGCTATTTCTTTAATCTCTGCTAAGCAATGCAATAAGGTCATTTCACAGACCAGGAAGTTCATCTTCTTTGTGATCCATTCTCACAGTAAGTAGAAGGTCGCCCCCACATCCGTGGCCTCTACACATCGCCTCTCTTTGCAACAAAAGCAAGTGGATAGGATCGTGGAAGAATACATAGACATATTCTCATCACCTACATGGGTACTGACACACTGCCAAGTCAAGCATCCAATTGATCTGACCCCTGACACACCTCTACCTAATGGACCAGTCTATCAAAACTCACTGATGGAGAATGATGAAATTAGGCATAAGATCTGAGATATTCTTCAAAAAGGGCACATTAGACCCAACTCCTCCCCTTGCAGAAGCCCGATTGTACTGGTGTAGAAGAAGGATGGGACTTGACGAATCTGCATTGATTATAAAGCATTAAACAAAATCATAGTCAAGAACCGCTACCCCATTCCCAAGATTGATGACCTTCTTAAACAACTCAAGGGGGAAAATTTATTCAACAAGATTGACCTGAAGTCTGGCTACCACCAGGTTCCCATCGAACCAACTTATGTATGGAAGACAACCTTCAAGTCTAAAGAAGGTCTCTATGAATGGCTAGTCATTCCCTTTGGCTTAACAAATGCACCAACCACTTTCATTAGGTTGATGTATGATGTATTGAGACCCTTCACCAACTCCTTTGTGGTAGTATATTTGGATGTCATCCTCATCTTCGACAGAACGTGGGAGGAGCACATGCGACATATTCAACATGTTTTGAGCACTCTGTAACAACAAAAATTTATACCAACTTGGAAAAATGCTCTTTTGGAATGAACATGGTCCAAAAATTGGGCTACATTGTTGATGAGCATGAGGTACATGTTGATCCAGCTAAGACCCAAGTCATCCGTGACTAGCCAGCCCCAACCACATTAACCGAGCTTCAGAGCTTTTTGGGACTAGCCAACTTCTACTGACGATTCGTGTTGGGATTCTCCCATATTGCATGGTCCCTCAGCTAGATGATCAAGGGTGATGGTAGGGCCAAGTTTGTGTGGGGGAAGCAACAACAATGAGAATTCAATGATCTGAAGAATCGCTTGTGCTCAGCTCCAGTACTCTCCTTGCCCAATTTGCAACAACCATTCGATATTGAGACTGATGCATCTGACTATGCCGTGGGTGCAATTCTCACTCAACATGGGCATCCGGTGGCATACCATAGTGAGACACTCTCCGATACTATCCGGAAATACCCCACCTATGACAAGGAAATGTATTCCATTGTAAAAGTCCTCCGTCAATGGAAACATTACATTTTGGGGAAAGAGACGATCATACACTTTGATCCCAAGCCTCTTTAGTTCATACAGACACAAGGGATTGACTTTTACTAGGGATGACTCCACTAGGGATCAACTTTGACTAATATTTCCTTGGATCATCTAAATCCTTTGCCTATAATTAGATCTTGTTTGGTGCTTGATTCTGATCTATTTTCCTCTTCCCTCTTCCTCATTGAAGATTTTACATATCCATTGACTGAGTCTTTGCCGAGTCTGAGCCTTTGAAATCCATTTTTGAGTTTCCAGAAAGTGGCACTCCCCTATAGTTCACACCAGAGCGCCACTTACTTGACTAGTGCTTCCCCAATCTTGCTAAAGGGCGCCATTCTCCTAACTGGCTCTCCCCCAATCTTGTTATAGGGTGTCATTCTCTTTACTAGTGCTCTATCTCCTTGAGAATAGCGACACCAACCTCCATTTTTTGGTGTTTTTTCCTCTTTCTGCTTGCTTTTCCTCAGTCTTCTTTTGAGAGGATTTTTTCCTAGTGCCTCCTGACTATCTTTGAATTTGTTTGGCTTGATAATTTGACATTTAACACTCATTCATATTCCTTCTTTGAGTTTGCAATCTTCTCTCCTAGTTGCGATCCCCTTTGGTTAACAAGATCCATTGGTTCATCCTTCCTTCTGGTTCTCTTATCTTAGTTTCGCAAAGCTTTCAGTTTGCTTGATTGTTTGAGAGTTTTCATCAACTAGGGTTCACAAAGGTTGCTTGGTATTGAGACTTTTTGTCTTCATTGAAACATCTCACTTTTCTAGATGATTAAGACTCTCTTGTTTTCCACAACCCAGTATTGACATTGCTTCTTGTTGCTCATGTTTTGAGGATTTTCATGAGTGTTTTTCTTCTCTCTCTTTTGCGTCTTCAAGTTCTCGATCAAACAAGTTATCTCACACTTGTTTCTTTCAATTCTCATCATTTTTTAGTGCACTTTGTTTTATTCCTTTTTTTCCTTGTATTTCTTTGTGTCGAACATAGATCTCTTTCATTCGATTTGAAAGTTAAGAAGCAAAAAAGTTTGCATATCTCATTGCATACATAATTGACTAAAGAATTTTTTGCATTCTTTAGGAAATTTGTTTTGGTTTATGTTTGGAAAAAAGAGCTCGTTTTGCATGTGCATTTCGGTTTTCGAAAACATTTCTTGGTAGTTTGGCATCATCTTGATCCCATAAATTGAAAGTTGCATATTTTTGAGTTCTTTCTTGTGTTAAGAATACTAGAACTCTTCTCCTTCACATACACAGAATTCATCGAAAAGAACGAATTGCATATCATTCTTTTGCATTCTATTGGAGTCGAGTCTCTCTCACATCATCAGTTTCATTTCCGTGAACCTATTGAGTAAAACCAATTAAAATCAACCACGTGCTAATGAAATCAATTAGAACATTTTTTGGTTTTAGCACACCAACAATAACACAAGATTAGGGTCTTTGGACTAGCTAAAGTGAGAAAATTGTCCAAGACTACTAAACATACTGTAGAGAATTAAAGAGTGAACAAATCCAACTTTCGTATAAGCATAGATGGGAACCCCCTCTCACACATGGGATAAACATGAGTTCACATGCATAAGAGCAGTGAATATCACCCCTCCAAATCTTGAGCAATCATAGTAGAAGGATCATATACTGGGGGTCCTTCCTGAAGTGTTACTGACTCATTTGGTCTCGACACTTTGTGAACACTGAATCTATTCGGGGTCCTCTAGAGTATACTGGTGCACTTGTCCTCAATCCTTTGGAAGAATTTCATACTTTGATATCCTGCCCATACATTCGGTATCGATTGTCGACTGTACCCGCCTGGAGGCTGACTACAAATTGGTAACCTTAGTGGCATTTCCTAGGTATCTACAGAGGTGACTGTGGGGGGATTCCCACGGTACCTGAGGAAAACATTGTATCACAGTCTCAGTACCCTTGGAGGGTGATCCAGTGAAAGAGAGGGTCACTTTCACGAAGAAGTTCTCTTGCAAGGAGGTCAGGGTAACTACTTCTCACTTCTTCACTAGCGGCTTGATAGCTCGTCTTCAGAAGATCCTTGAATCTACTGTTGCTTGGTTGATTGATTTTAGTTTTCTTAGGGGTGTGTTTCTTTGACTTTCGTAGTCAGTATTAGGATTGAATATTTCACAATATACAAGGTATGGAACCTGACGTTCAGGAACCTCAACAGAATGTTTCTTTCGAAGGAATGATAGAAGATCAACCTTATGAAACTGGGAGCATCACTCCTGGAAGTGACCAACACATTGAAGAACCGATCACAACCTTCGTAGAAATCCTTTCATCTTACATGAATCCTCTTTTTACTGATACACTTGGCCTACCACTCATCGATCCACCATCCATGAGATATGTTGATTCTTATTCTTCTTATCGCTTACCGCCCGGTTCTACCATTACACAATCTTTTGGCATGAACCCTCCATCTTTTAGTTTTTCTGAACGACTTGGGAACTCATATTTTTCCACCACTCTTGAAGTTGATACTACTAGTACTTCATATTTATTGGAAACAATTGTGACCCAGGTAACCCTGACTCAACCACTCACGCATACATCTACTTTCACACATGGTTCAAGTAATATTCCTGCTTCACTATTTCCACACATTCACACACCGAGTGCTTTACTTGGTCATCCCATAGGTCATATGGCCGACAGTCAAGTCGTCCACACAACCATGGTTACACAAGCTACTCAACCTCCATATCACTCATCGCAAATTAGTACACCCTATGTTGGAGGTCAATCTTCAATGGGAGGACAACCTTCAGCTGGAGGGAAAATTTTCACTTGGGGTCAACCTACATGGTTGCAACATCAACAATCCTGGGGGAAAGCTGCTGTAACACACCCGACCCCCGAATATATTTCCTAGGGATCGGCCATCAAAATTTCTCTCTTATTAACATTTTAAAACCTATGTCTGAGGTCTTCATCCTCTTCTACTTATCCGTAGTGTTCTAATGACTGCTACCAGGCTCGAATCTGAGATTTGGGTTGCAAGATATGTCTTCCCAAAGTTCTTCAGGCATTCATTGGTTGTGGGCCACTTCGTGTCCACGTGAACACACCTCACACGTATTGTCTCCACATTCCTTCATCCACGGTGGAAGTCCGTCCACTGTCCAAATCCACGACTAGACTCAACCTTCGTCTAAGACGCAGAATAATAAAAACTTCGACACTTTAGCGTTGAACGCCTCCTCACTGTCTATACACGAGATCTCCGGAGTCCTGAATTCTTGAAGTCCCGTAAGCCTGCCACATGGTTTAGGCATTCAGGACTTTTGGGTCCCTCTATTGCGCTACACCCCAAATCTTCCGGAGTCCTGGAGTCTCGAAGTTCCGGTCACTTAACCAACCAGTTTGGCTAGGTGGGCATGTACCACGGGCTGACACGTAGATGGGCCAGGGGTGACACATGTCATGGTTCAATAAGCATATAGGGTCTATGAAAATCACAGATTGATCTGACACGTGGCACATCGGTCGTGGGTCCATGCCACCCTAGTGACGTCGTCTTGCCACGTCACCCTACTGACGTCAGCTTGCCACGTCACACCATACTGACAACCTTCTAACATCCCTCAAATCTCACAGTCGAGATCTGGCCATGTGAATCCATAGATCCACGACTAACGTTACTTCGTGACTTCGCCCTTCGGGAGTTTTATGATGCAAGCTCCTCTTTTTTCTCAAAGTTGGTCAACGTCGGGTTGACTACATAGTAAATCCTATGGCTAGGAAAGGACCCGAAGGATCCCTAGATCTACGGTCCTGGTCACTTCACGGCTCCGGCCTTCGGGGGTTTTGGATTTACTACCACTCCATTCTCCTGAAGTAGGACTTCGCCGAAGTACCATGTGCGGGTCCCTTCTCCTGGACGATTGGACGGTAGGCGGGGTTCCCGACGATCTCCCCCAAATATACAGTTCTCCTTTACTTTGTAACTTCAGCGTTCGAGGAGTTTGATGCTATAGCATATCTATTCTCCTGAAGTAGAACTTTTTCGAAGTCTTCTCAGTGTAGATCCAACGACTGAGGGAATCCCCGAACATTCTCAATCGGTGGCTCGTGCTTCTCTGTGATAAGGGGTTGGATCCCAGTTTAGTCGGTAATATAGGTTCCTCTAACCACTAGGGAAACCATCCATTGCTAGTCAACTTGCTGGTAACCGAAACTCCTGGTTACCTTTGTCCAGTTGATGATTAGTAGGGTCGACAATACATCGAAGTCCCAAACCTCTGGAGCTCTGAAGTCAGAAGGACTTAGCTCCCTTATGCTTAGACTAAGGTTCCTAGATTTTGGTCATATGGGTTCTCCTGAACAGATCTCATCTGCTCATCTTCCAAATGAAAGGATCTTCCCTTTCAAGACTTAATCTCACTATCCTTCCTGATCTTTATCATGAAATTGTTAATTACTTGGGAATGATGTCCCGGTTGCGCAACAAGGAGTTTGAAGGAGATATCCTCTCCAAACCGACGGGGTTAGCCTTCGATACATCCCAAGATGTATCGAAGGCTAAACTGGGGCATATAGAAGATCATTCATAAATACAAGTTCACAAGAAGACAAATGAATACACATATCTTGACCATTCAATACATAAACCATTTATAGACAGATACATACATGCATTCATCCATTATTCCAGTTCAATGCACAAGGTATGAAAACACTTATTAGAACCATACGACATGATGTGACTGCTGAAAGGGGTGCCTATTTCCACCCAAACATAGGGTCAGTCAATCCTAATGGATTTACCACTGGCCACCCCCGAGTTATACCATGATGCTCTGAGAGAGAATTATGCCTTCCGACTCAACAATAATCAGGGATGAAGGTTACTCTCCTTGTCCCATAGGATCTTGGCAACGTGTTTCTCTATACCAAGTAAGGAGGCCTACCTGAGTACTTCCTCAGTCACTCAACACCCTCATTTATCAACTTGTATCATAACCCTGCTAGCCACATCCTGCGACTAGGACACGTTCATTTTATAGTTCTTCCTCGAACTTGAGAGATTAGTCTCTCTTCTTTGCTTCTCTTCACATGTCTCCCTCTGCCCACCATGCCTTCCTTTCTCGCCTTCCTCAACAAGATTACGTGTGATCCGAATTCCCAGTCCATGGTCAGGTATGAAAGCCTTACAGATTGGCCCCATCCCCTCATTAACTCTTGAGGAGATCTTCCCACCTACCAACTTGACTCTAATTCATTCTTGGGTCAGGGGACTATTCTGGTCCTGAGCAATTAAATCCAACAAGGTACTGGTTTGGTGGGGGTTATCTCAACCATTCTTGTTTCCCCTCACCATCTCTTTCATAGCATCCATGGTCTATCTTGGCAAACCCCCCTTTCAACAGTCATGCAACACTTGTCCATTTCTATTAATAACAAAAATTACAATCCTTGAACTTTTATACAAAGGTTCATCAAATCAAACATTCACACATATCGAGTTTTCCATAGTCTACAAACCGGGGGAAACAAGGGTGTTACAATCCCCTCCCCATTAAAGGAAAATTTCCCTGGATGTTCTATCTGTCAATGTGGTCTATATATACAGAAGTAAATAAAAATTAATATGCCTGTTTCATGGCATCCTCCATTTCCCACGTAGCTTCATCTGGGCCAAAGTGTTTCCACTACACCTTGACCTGTGTAATGGTTCTATTCCTGAGTGAGGTTTCCTTCCTGTCTAGTATGCATTGAGGTTCTGGTAGGAATTATCCCTCTGGCTCCACTTGAATCACAGACCAGTCAATTATATGATTAGAATCATGTACATATTTCTTCAATAATGAAACATGGAAAACATTATGTGCCTTCATTGTGGGAGGGAGTGCTAGCCTATAGGCTACAGGTCCCACTCTATCTAAGATTTCAAAGGGTCCACAATATTGGGGTGCCATCTTGGCACAAGCTCCCATTCTCAGGGAACTCTTCCTGGGTCTAATTATGAGATAGACATGGTATCATGTCCTGAACTCTCTCGAAGTTCTCTTTCTGTTGACATAACTCTTCTATCTATCCTGAGCAGTTTTCAGATTTTGCTTAATATGAATCACTTGTTGTTGAATTTATTTTAGCATGTCGGGTCCAATTTTAATTCTATCCACTAGATTACTCCAACTGATTGGAATCTTGCACTATCTACCATAGAGGGATTCAAAAGGGATCATCTTCAATGACTCTTGATAACCGTTTTTATAAGAAAATTCTACCAATGGTAGGTAGTCTTCCCACTTCTTAGGCTGATGCATTACATGCATCCTTAACATGTCTTCTAATATTTGGTTCACTCTTTCTATCTTTCCATCCGTTTGAGGGTGATAGGCTGTGCTAAACCACAATTTAGTCTCAAAACCAGCCATTAAGGACTTCCAAAAGCTTGAAGTAAATTTTGTATCTCTGTTGGATATAATCTCCCTAGGCATGCCATGCAGTCTGAATATCTCCTTCATGAAAATGTTGGCAATATATATTTCCTTTCAAGTTGACTTGACATGAACGAAGTGGGCATACTTGCTCAATTTTTCCACCACTACCATGATGGCATCATTCTTCTTGGTGGATTTTGGTAATCCGGTGATGGAATCCATGGAGATGGTTTCCCATTTCCATTCTATAATTGGTAGAGGCTGTAATAGCCCTGTTGGGTGTCGATGATCTGCCTCAATTTGCTGGCATTCTAGACACTTAGCTATGTCCTTTTTCAATCCAAGCCAACAAAATTGTTTGCTAGTGGTCGTAATCATTTTCTTATAACATGGATGACCAATATATGGTATTTTGTGTAGTTCATCCATTATGAACCTCTTCAAGTCGTCACAACTTGGAACATACAATCTATTTCTGTAGGTCAACATGCCTTCATCAAGCATCTGATAACCTTCATACTTTAGCCCCATGGGCTCTTGCTTTAGGTATGATATCACGGTCTTGAAAAATGCATTTGTTTCTTGTGCATTCTTGACTCTCTCCCCGACATTCGTTTCATATGTGCTTACCGCTGCCAGGTGAATAATTTTTACACTTCTTCTAGGGGCATCAACCACCCTATTTTATTTTCCTTTGATGTGTTTGATTTCCTAGCTTGTCTAGAATTGAGTTTTTGTTGATCAAACAAGTGCCTCAAACCATAATGGTATGCCATAAGTACAAATATCCTACCTAGTAGGTAATGCCTCCACATTTTTAAAGCATGCACTATGGAAGCCAACTCTCAATCATGGGCCACGTAATTGATTTCGTTCTCATTCAATTTTATGGATTCATAGAAAATTACACATCCTTCTTGCATAAGGACTCCGAGTCCTTCCTTATAGGAACCTGTACACACGAGGAAGTCATCATCAAGGTTTGCAATCTTCAGCACGGGTGCATGGGTTAGGAGGTATTTCAGTTCTTGAAATCTTTCTTCACATTCTGATGTCCAAGTGAATTTAAACCCTTTTTCTGAAGGGCACTGATTGGACAACCAATCTTGGAAAATCCTTTTATGAACCTCCTATAGTATCCTGCTAAGCCCATAAAGGACCTGATATCAAATCCGTCCTTTGGGGTAGGCCATTCCATGATGGATTTGAGCTTTTCAAGGTCTACTGCCACCCCTTCTTTAGAAATAACATGGCCTAAGTAATGTACTTGCTTTTGGAAAAAGTCACACTTTCTAAACTTAGTGTAGAGCTGATGCTCTCTTAGTACTTGAAGCACTAATTGAATATGTTCTTCATGCTCCTCTCTATTCTTGGATTAGATTAAGATATCATCAATGAAAACCAATACAAATATGTCTAGGAATTTGCTGATTACATTATTCATCAAGCACATAAAAGTGGCGGGGGCATTGGTTAGTCCAAATGGCACCACCACAAATTCATAGTGACCATATCTTGTCCTGAAGGTTGTTTTTTAGATGTATTCATCCTTGATTCATAATTGATGGTATCCATACCTTAAGTCGATCTTCCAAAAAATGGAAGCACCCCTTAATTGGTCAAACAAGTCATCGATTCTTGGTAAGGGATATTTGTTCTTTATGGTCATCTTGTTGAGTTGTCTATAGTCTATGCACAGTCAGAGTGTGCCATATTTCTTCTTCACAAACAAGATGGGTGCTCCCCATGGAGACACACTGGGTCGGATGTAGCCTTTGTCCATCATCTCCTTTAGCTGTAGCTTGAGCTCAACTAGCTCTAGTGTACTCATCCTATAGGGCGTTCTAGACACTGACACTGCTCTTGGTGCAAGTTCTATGGAGAAGTCAGTGTCTCTTCTTAGAGGTAGACCCAATACCTCTTCTGGAAATATGTCTTTATACTCTCTTAATATGGGGTGGTCCTCTAGGTTTGGTTTTTCATCCTCGACAGAAAACCTGTATTGCATATAGAGGAAATCCCTTTCTGTAATACTTTTTCATTTGCATGGCTAATATTCATCTCACTAAGACAAGCCTCTGAATCCCTTGAAGGGTTATTTTTCTCCCTTATTCATTTTCACATTCCAAAGATTTATGGTAACAATCTAACTTGGTTTTATAAGTGGCTAACCAGTCCATACTGACCAGAAGGTCATAATATCCTAGGGGAAGTATGTTAAGGGTTGCTTGGGTAGGCAATCCATCCATAATGAATTGGCAAGCTAGTATGACCTCTGCTACTTTTGTTTTGGTTCTAGTGGCTAGTTGTACCAACCATGGCTTAACATGTCTAACCAGTTGCAATTTAAACTTATCAACAGTCTGAGGGGCCACACAAATCAAATTAGAACTAAGGTTAATTAAAATAGAAACTAGATAGTTGGCGATCATACCTTCCATATATACCATTGAGGCTTGGTGGTTGGCTTGTTTATTATCCAAGGCTGCATAAATCCGTGGCATGCTCCTAGCCACATCATTGACTGTGGCAACTTCTTGGATATTGTAGACTCTCCTACTATTCTATTGCCTATGAGGACAATCCCTTAGCATATTCTCTTCTCCACAACCCCAACATTTCAAGGGTTGTTTCTTTGGGTTATCAGTATTTCCCGGGGTTTCTCCAAAAGGTTTATTTCCACTCTGGGAGGGGAAATTTTTCTATTACACACTTCTAGTAGGAAGACTCATTCTAGAACCCTTCCTATAGTTCTTAAATATTGAGGATTTAAACCCCTTCTTCTTGAATACTGAACTACTTTTCTTCTTCCAGTTCTCGCGAGGTTCTATCTTATTCTTGAACTATTCATAACAATACCTTGCCTTCCAGATAGTGTCTTCTAAGGTCTTTGGATCGCCACACTCAATCCTGTCCTGGTAGGTTCGAGGTAACCCACTAATAAATCACTGCACTTTTACCTTTTCATACTTTATGTAGGGTACATACCTGAGCATCTCAAGGAATTTATTGACATATTCCTCTATGGTGAGCTATCCCAGCATGAGTTCATAGAACTCCATAGTCTTCCCATCAAAGTATTTCTCTGATAGATACTTCTCCTTGAAGTGTTTCTCAAATGGTTTCCATGACAAGTCCTTCTCATGGATTCCTTTCACATTCCTAAGGTCTTCCCACCAAATGGAAACCTTTCCATTCAGGTTGAAGATGGATATTCAAGCCTTCAAGTTTTCAGAGTAGTCATGGACTTTGAAGTACTTCTTTAAAACAAGCAGCCAAGCTTCTGCCTCTTCCCCTTTCTCAATATATCAATTGAAAGAGGGTGTTTTGGCTTTCTTGAACTCTTCAGGATCATGACTTTTGGAATGCTTTCGATTCTTTCCCTTCCTTTGAGAATGTGAACTAGATTTGCTACTAGAAGATCCCTCAGAGTTGTCAATTTCCTCTCTAGAGGACTCTCTTGATGAGTGTTTCCTGCCTCCAGGTTGGACCTTCCTCGAGGTACTCCTCTTAGTGTGGTCACTTATAGGACCACATTTTCGTATCTCAGGTGGGATTTGAATTCTCTTTGTATGTCGTCGGTCCACCTGTCTGGTCGTGGGTCCATGCTGCAATTGCCTCTGTATATCAAATAAACTCTGCAACAAGACTACATCAATTTCCGTTTGTTTTTCTTGCTCCTTTATCAACCTTTCATTTTCGGCCTTGCAACTTTGTAATTTGGTCATGAGGCTCCTTATAGTTTCAACCAGACCCAGAGGGGTTTCCACTTCCCTCCTTTTGTCATATTCTTCGTCTCTATTGTGGGAGCCATCCCCCACTTCCTGGTGCATCACCATCCGTTATACTTGTAGTTTTCCTGTGATTTACCGACTGTTTGAGTGTTGAAAAAACACTTACTATTAGCCAACAATCTATTAGTTTATGAACAACACACAATTCATATTTCTTAAATACACACACACAATAGAGAGTTTCATTCTTTTCTTCAGTAAAAATTTAACCAAACTCTTTAGGAAAGAGGTAATATAGGGTGTCACCCTTAAAAGTACTTTAAATATGTTTTTTTTTTATGCAACTTGTCCATGATCCCAAGTAGGCCAAGTGCTGTAACCATGCTCTGATACCAATTTGTAACAAACCTAACCCTTGAATATCTTTCCTAGGGATGGGGAATCAAAATTTCACTCTCCTTAACATTTCAAAACCTCTGTCCGAGGTCTTCATCCTCTTCTACTTACCCGTAGCATTCTAATGACTGCTACAAGGCTCGAATTTGAGCTTTGGGTTGCAAGATATGGCTTCCCAAAGTTCTTCGAGCGTTCATTGGTTGAGGTCCACGTGGAATCCACGTGAATCCACCTCACATGTATTGTCTCCACGTTCTTTCATCCATAGTGGAAGTCCGTCCATTGTCCAATTCCACGATTGGACTCAACCTTTATCTAACACGCAAGCCAACAGGAACTTCGACACTTTGGCGCTTCGACGTTGAACACCTCCTCACTATCTACACACGAGATCTTGCGGAGTCTCGAACTCCCAAACTCCCATAAGCTTTCCACGTGGTTCCGACCTTCGAGCTTTTTGGGTCCCTCTATT
The DNA here is from genome assembly GCA_009831015.1 of Picea engelmannii. Taxonomy (NCBI): domain Eukaryota; kingdom Viridiplantae; phylum Streptophyta; class Pinopsida; order Pinales; family Pinaceae; genus Picea; species Picea engelmannii. The sequence continues at coordinate 81,124 of ML784391.1, forward strand.
ACACTACACCCCAAATCCTCTGGAGTCCCAGAGTCCTGGACTCTCGAAGTTCCGGTCACTTCACCAACCACTTTGGCTAGGTGGGCATGTACCATGGGCTAACACATAGACGAGCCAGTGGTGACACTTATCATGTTTCAATAAGCATATAGGGTCTACGAAAATCACATTTCGAGTTGACACGTGGCACATCGATCGTGGGTCCATGTCACCCTGGTGACGTCGGCTTGCCATGTCACACCAAATTGACAACCTTCTAACAACACTCAAATATCACGGTTGAGATCCGACCACGTGGATCCATAGATCCATGACTAATGTTACTTCGCGACTTTGGCCTTTGGGAGGTTTGCGGTGCAAACTCCTCTTTTCTCCCGAAGTTGGTCAACGTCGGGCTAAGTACATCATAAATCCTATGGCTAGGAAAGGACCCGAAGGATGCCTAGATCTACAGTCCTGGTCACTTTGCGGCTTCGACCTTCAGGGGTTTCAGCTTTATTGCCACTCTGTTCTCCCAAAGCAAGACTTCGCCAAAGTACCTTGTGCGAGTCCCTTCTCCTGGATGATCGGATGATAGGTGGGGCTCCCGACGATATCCCCCAAATATACGACTCTCCTTTACTTCATAACTTTGGTGTTCAGGGAGTTTGATGCTATAGCATCTCTATTCTCTTGAAGTAGAACTTCAATGAAGTATTCTCGGTGTATATCCAATGACTGAGGGAATCCCCAAACATTCTTGATCAGCGGATCACGCTTCTCCACGATAAGGGGTTGGATCCCGGTTTAGTCAGTAAGATAGGTTCGTCTAACCACTAGGGAAACTGTTGATCAAGGTTGGTTGTCATTGATGTCAACCCTTGAAGAAAGACCCATAGCACAAAAGTTTGGGTAATGGACCCAATAGTGTTTTATGTAAATATGACTCATTATTGTTTTGTCATGGTTGATAAGAAGTAAATATGGATGAACTCCAAAGTGGTCCCCTTATGGTGAAAGCCCTCACGGGAAGACACTTTGTGGAGTAAGAGAACCCATGCTTAATTGTGGAATAGTGAGATGAAGGAAAGCGAATTTTTCAAGGAAAATATCCTAGATGGATAGTTCTTGTCATGTCATTTCTGGTGGTATGTGGAACGTCACATAATTCCTCATGGTTAGAGAGTTATGGCCATGAGAAGTTGGAGACCCCAGGTTTGGGTAATGAACCTAAGTTTGTTTGATGGGTAATGGTATGAGTTATGATATATTTTCAGATAATACTATTCTATATGGATAGTACATGTCATTTCATTTCTGGTGGTATGTAGAACGTCACATAACTCCTCACGGTTTGAGAGTTATGGACTTACGAAGTTGGAGGACCCTCATATGTCATCTAGAAGCCCCAAAAGGTCAAAGTAATCAAAGTGGTTTAAGAGATTTTAAAAGGT
>ML784391.1:83683-129994 GCA_009831015.1 Picea engelmannii
GTGGTTGTAGCCACCTTCTGGTTGTAGCCGAAGAACATTGGGGGTTGTAGCCTCCTTCTGGTTGTAGCCAGAGATTTGGGGAGTTGGAGCTTCCCTCAGGTTGTAGCCTAAGAAACTAGGGGGTTGGAGCCTCCTTCTAGTTGTAGTTGGAAAACAAAGGAAGTTGGTGCTTCCAATGAATGTAATTCTTCAAGACATATAAGAAAAAGTATTCCGTGGTTTTCTCCCAATTTGGGTTTCCACGTAAAACACTGGTGTACTGTGTATGTGTGTGATTGTTTATTTATTACTGCTCATTATTGGATAATAATTCTACATTGATATAAAATTTGAAGAAAAAGGATTATAATTATGTTATTACTGATTCACCCCCCCTCTCAGTAATCCAACATAAACCATCCATTTTTTATCAACTTGCCGGTAACCGAAACTCCCGGTTACCTTCGACTAGTTGATGATTAATAGGGTCGACAAAACCCCGAAGTCCCGAACCTCCGGAGCTTAGAAGTTAGAAGGACTTAGATCCCTTAGGATTATCTTGAGGTTCCTAGGTGTTGGTCATATGGGGTCTCTCAAACAGATCTCATCCGATCGTCTTCCAAAATCTTCCCTTTCGAGACTTAATATCACTATCCTTCCTGATCTTTATCATGAAATTGTTAAGGACTTGGGCATGATGTCCCAGTTGCGCAACAAGGAGTTTGAAGGAGACATCCTCTCCAAAACGATGGGGTCATATTGATGCAATTCTATCTATCCCAGCCTTCCTACATGCTTACGTCCCAAGATGTCTCGAAGGCTAAACTGGGGCATATAGATGACCAGTTAGAAACACAAGTTCACAAGAAGACAAATGCATACACATAGCTTGACCATTCAATACATAAACCATTTATAGACAGATAAATACATGCATTCATCCATTATTCTAGTTTAGTACACAAGGTATGAAAACACTTATCAGAACCAGACAACATGATGCGACTGCTGAAAGGGGTGCCTGTTTCCACCCAACCATAGGCTCAGTCACTCCTAATGGATTTGCCACTGGCCACCCCTGAGCTAGACCATGATGCTCTGAGATAGAATTCTTCCTTCCGGCTCAACAATAATAAGGGACGGAGGTTACTCTACTCCTCCCAGAGGATCTTGGCAACAAGTTTCTCTATACGAAGCAAGGAGGCATGCCTGGGTACTTCCTCAGTCACTCAACACCCTCGTTTATTAGCTTGTATCATAACCCTGCTAGCCACATCTTGTGACCAAAACACATTCATTTTCTAGTTCTTCCTCTAACTTGAGAGCTTAGTCTCTCTTCTCTGCTTCTCTTCGCATGTCTTCCTCTACCCACCACTCCTTCCTTCCTTTCCTTCCTTAACAAGATTGCATGTGGTCCAAATTACCAGTCTATGGTTAGGTCTGAAATCCTTACAGATGGGCACTCTGCCCCATCCACTCATTAACTCTTGAGGAGGTCTTCCCACCTACTAGCCTCACTGTAATTCATTCCTGGGTCAGAGGACTGTTCTGATCCTGAGCAATTAAATCCATCAAGGTACTGGTTTGGTGGGAGTTATCTCAACCATTCCTGGTTCCCCTCACCATCTCTTTCATAGCATCCATGGTCTATCTTGGAAAACCCCCATTTCAGCAGTCATGCAACACTTGTCTATTTCTATTAATAGCATAAATTACATTCCTTGACCTTTTATACAAAGGTTCATCAAATCAAACATTCACACATATCGATTTTGCCATAGTCTCTTGGCTAATATATTTATATTTACAAACTGGGGGAAACAAGGGAATTACAACTGCTCATGCAAGTCCTTCTATCCCTACTACCATTGGCTTGTATCTTGAAAAACCATTTCCAGGAGTTGCTAATCCTTTGTGGGGTCAACCCAATCTAGCGGGCATTCCTCCACAAGGAACTTTTCCCTATCAATCAGTAAACCCCACGATTCAAACACAATAGTCCTTTATACCACCATACATGGGAGGACCATCAGGTCAATCTCAATACATAGGAGGTCCATCTTTTCAGTCACAATACATAGGAGGACAACGAAGACAACCACTTTTCATGGGTGGACAACCCAGACATCCACCATACATGGGAGGACCATCTAGTTTTTCCATCTCGCCACAACCTAGATTTGGTCCTACTAGTGTTTCCATGCCATATGGTTATCATGAGTATCCACACGACAACCGACAACTTCCATTCTTGGATACGTTAGATCTTCCAGATCTGTTGCATTTCACAAATGATCCCATTCAACATGTCCCGTTTTGGCCCGTCATCCCTGCCAAATTACCGTCCGACATCCTGAAATTCGACGGAAGACTTGGGGAAGATCCTAACAATCATGTTATAACTTTCCATTTATGGTGTTCTAAATCTTTGATGGATGATTGCATCCATCTTAGACTTTTTCAGAGAACACTTACAGGTTCCACAACAAAATGGTATATTAAGATGTCGCGTAACTCCTTTGTCGATTTTAATTCTCTTTCCATGGCTTTCCCGAGGCATTTTCAGTTTCCTATACGGTATGAGACCGATACAAAGATTTTGAACTCACTCCGAAAATCCTCTTCCACCCAAATATCTGATCATATTCATGAGTGGAGATAACAAAGACGGTTGATTAAAGCTCCAATTCTGGACCAAATCCTTGCGGATTGGTTTACAAAGTCTCTCTTGCCTCCCATTGCTCGTGATGTTGCTATGGGAAATGTTGTTACTGAGGAGTAGACTATCAGTTGTGCTTAATATTTTGACTTGGTATATTCCCAGTCTGACACACTTTACGATCTGATCCATAATTCTCCTCGCTTATCGAACGATCCAAAAAAACCTGCTCTGGAACTGGGTTCCGTTTCAAACACCACAACTACTTCCGCTCTTGCTCAAACCTCTGAGGTGAATGCAGTCCAATCCAATTCATCTAAGCAGCCAAGAGGTAAGAAGAAAAACAAGGGTAAATTCAAGAAATCTTCTAACCAATGAGATACTACAAAGACTATTGATACTCAACTGAATATGAAGGATAATTTTCCTTGCATGATTTGTGAGGAATACCACTACACGAAATATTATCCTCATTGTGAGACAGACTCTAAGTTTCTGAAGGGTACCTCTCAAACTGTAGTTTTAACTAAACCTTTCCCAGTTCAACAACAACATCTAGTTGCCCAAAATTGTACCCCTCTACAAGGGGGAAACTCAGTTCATTCCCACCATGGGTATGCTTCCAAGAGTGCCTCTGAGGTGTACATGTTTAATGTGGTTATTGTAACGACTCGAGCAAATACTTATGACACACCTCCAGGTGATCAGGCTAATGGAAAGGTTTTCAATCAACCCTCCACATCCACTCCTCCTCCATATTCCACTCCTCTTTAGATTGAGAAGCTAATTTATGATGCAGTGTTGCATCCGCCCAAGAGCACAATTCAAAAAGCGATATTCAATCCAAATGCCCGCGCTGCCCAGAGCTACAATATCATTGAAGATTTGGTGCAGGCGCCTTGTGACATGTCTACCCTCAAATTTCTACAACACTGTCCAAGTCAACGTAAAACCCTATTGTCAGCCATTGGAGCTATGGATCCACAGGAGTCAAATATGATTACGTTTAATTTGGACTATTTCAAGGAGAGGATCTCCCACCACTTAGCATTCCAAATTCAAATTTTGGTTGGTGGAAAAAATATCCATTGCACTATTTTGGATGAGGGAGCCTCCACCTGTGTCATGTCTTTATCTTGTTGGAGAGCCATTGGTTCTCCTAAACTTATCCAATCTCCTACCACCCTGAAAGCGTTCGATGGACGTGGTTTCCAACCTCACAGACTCTTGCAATCTTTCGCTTGTGACATTGAAGGGTAAAACCTCTTCGGTCGATATTGAAGTGGTTGATGCACCCTTGGATTAAAATTTGTTACTTGGTCAGAGTTGGTTTTGTGTGATGACTTCCGTCACATCTTCGATGTTTCATATCTTACGATTTTCCCATCAAAGAAAAATTATCTATGTTGACCAACTTGACTATACAACTCCAGATCTCCACAATGGTGCAATGAATAATGTCCCTTTTCTAGGACAAAATAGTTTTGAGAGTGTAGGAGTAGGTCTTCTTAAGGACTCCTCGCTCATGGGGGTTTTTAATTTTCCCTCTCCTCCCATTCTACATGTTTCCACGTTAAATATGATTTCGACTTAGGTGCGACAATCCCTAGAATCATTTGATCCTTTGGTAGTATCTAGTCTTAATGATCATAGTTATTTTCCTATGTCAAGCACATTAAAAAATGAAATAGATGCTCACAAACATAGTTCATCGTCTCTGTCAAGCTCGTTAAAAATGAAACAGACCCCCCTCCATTAGAATCAAGTCTCACTCGAGATCGAATACTTGAACCTTCTTTTCCTATGCCTATTGAAAATAATCCCGTTAGTAACAAGACACTTAAACGGGGAAAGAAGAAGAGTCACCAGAGGAAACGACGCTTGGGGCGAAGGTCTCCAACCTCTAGACATCATGCTAGAGAGAAACCACTAGATGATATCATGCAAGCTAGGGGAAAACACCTCTAGAGAAACCACTAGCTACTATCACACAAGATGGGGAAAAATTACCTCTAGAGAGACATGCTGCTAGGAATGATCCTCACTTGGGGGTCATTCCCATCGTAACATAGTAGTATTTTCTAGAACGAGCTTAGTCTTTTTTATTTATCGTGCTCGAAAATACATGAGAATAATTTATCGATATCAGTCTTTGTTCTTTCTCATGCTCGTTAAAACATGAGATTAGGTTACCAAGTACACTTTTATCTATTTTTCAGACTTGTAAAAGCTATACAGAAAAGGAAATCTTTGGTGTTTCCTTTAGGATTTTTTCAGACTCCCTAAACATGAAAATATTTCCAAGTGAGCTTGCTTCCTTTCACACTCATTAAAAGGTTTGAAATGACATCTTTCAAGAGGTAGTTTATCTCTTTTTCGGCCTCACGAGACTAATTTTTAAAAATGAATACTCTAATCAAGCATGATTAAAAGAGTTCTCCCCTATTTTTTTTTACACTTTTTTCGGGCTTGGGAGACTAAATTTATGAAAAATTTATCCATGGAGTCATCTTTAAGTTCTTTTCAGACTCTCTAAATGTAAAAAACCACCGAGTTTACCTTCTTTGGGATCGTAAAATTATGCATTGAAGGACCTATGTGAGTCCAATCTCTAGGACCCATCTGGGACCGAATCCCTCCTTCCTCAAGTTCTTTAAACATATGTCGTGGGAATCATCCAAAGGATGAGCTATACCGAGCATCTGTTATCCTCCTCAAGATTGTTAAAAATGAAAGAGGTACTCATCTATCTGGATGGGGGAAAAAATTAAAGGAAGTAGGTCGAGTTTTTTTTGGAATCCTTTATGGAAGCTATTGTCGCCTTTGAACATGGCACCTGTTTGCATCTCATCTTACAATTGGGTAATCTGCTTGTCTCTGATTCATACCAATTCCATGTGTTGTTAATTTTTTGTTCCATTCAAATATTTCTCTTATTTTCGTCACATTATGTTCTTGGTACTCATTGAGTCAATGCTGCCAAGTCAGTTGTCATGCCTCATCATGTTCAAGGGAAGTTTCACTTCAAACCATCCATCTGCAGTATTACCAATTTCCATTTGTTGTGTCATTCCATACTTGTTTCATCCACCATATCACATCACTTTCCTGTGTTAGTTTCATGTCGATGATGGGGGATACATCATGGCCCTCCTTCGATGAGTCTGTTCCTGTCGACTTGAGCACATTATCCGGGAATTAGACTTAGAAACTAGTTAGTACCTTGGGACCTGCATGCCTCAATGGAAAGCCTCCTCGCTTTTGAAAATAGGTTTACATCATTGAACTTTGATCAGATGATTCCACGAATGTTCAACATTATCTCATTTATTCACATTCGCATGAATGTACTAGGGTACCTTGGGAGTCATTTCCAACATTGGTGATTTCCCTTGCGCTTGTTAACAGTATACATCAATGATCAGTAATCAAGTGGTTTCTACCATGTTCAACATCAAGTCATCTATTCACATGGTTAGATTTGTACTGCATCAAGATCAAGACGAAGACCCTGGGTTGGGATCTCACTCTGTTATATGCTTTTCCTAGGCTGCGATGGAGATAATTTGAGCATGTAAAATATTTCAGTACAATCACCATGCTGGAAATCTTACTGATATATATACTGTCACATAGATCCACATTGTATTGATCCGTGGCTATGTTTTTTCATCTTGTAGCTCCACTATGTATTTTTCATGGCTGTGATTAGTTCATGTCATGGAGGTATGGATCCACATTGTATCTCTAGTGGCCATATCCTTAGTCAATATTCTCATGGATCCACAATGTATTGGTTGACGACCATGCTTTGAGTCATCTCGTATTCTAAGCATAGGTATGCCTACCTCGAAAATGGAACATATTTGTATACTGGCGGATGATTTTTTGTAGCTTCTTCCAGGTTATCCTACTCCAACACCCTTGCATTGAATTTTTTTTAAAGCATTTCGACCATCGATTTCTCTTCTGACCTCACACTTTAGGGGGCATCTTGTACACACCAAAATGTCACACTTAAGTTTCGCACCCTAAGTGTTGCAAAGTGACGTATGCACCTTGTTAAGTGTCGTATGCACCTTACCTAGTATCACATTCACTTTTCTAAGTGTCACAACACCTTGACACCATGAAAGAACATTTCTCACAATCCCTAGTCAATGTGGTGGAGAAATATATCATATGAAGGTGAAAATACTATGTGCACATGAATTATTCATTATTATTCATAAAAAGGAAATTAATTTAGTGTGAGAATCTACCTCACATCTAGTTTCCTAATCTCAAGGAGAAGTTGAGAATCTCATGGATGGTTGAGAGATTTTCTCAAACCAAAATCCTAATTTGGTGGATCTTGAGAGATATTTCCTCCTTAAAATCCTTGAGAGATATTTTCTCCCTAAAAATCTTGGAGATCCCAATTTAGTGGATATAGTGAGTGATATTCTCCATGGTGTTTAAGCCTCCAAATCCTATATAATGAGGGATTTCCATGGTGAAGGGAGGAACATTTGAGGTGTCAAACCTTTGATCCCGGGGAAAGAATTCAACATTTTTGATTTCAATATTCGTGCAAGGGGATGGACGAGGAGAGCTTGGTGAAGATACTGCATCATCGATCATGCTTTGTAAGTGCTTTCTTTGGCTTTCCAATTAATATCAAATTGGTCTATTTCCTTCAAGTTCATGCGTTCTACATTTTCTTGTCTATTTTCATTTCAATCTTCATAGATATATTTTCTTTATATAATAATCTAGAGTAGGAAGAAGAGTTCCTTTGCTAGTCTTTGCATAGTTTTAGTTGCATTGAGGAGTTTGGAGATCAAGCCTATGGATTGGAGCAGCGAGGATGAACATCGCAACAAGGTACACCACATCGTTCTTCTTCTCTCTTTCTTGATTGATCTAGTTAGATATATAGGGAAAGTAGTAACCACTTGTTCTCTTTTGTCTTTGGACCAAAGATAGGGGTCTTGGTCCAAAGGGGAACTTAGCCTGTCTGCCAGGTAATATTTCTCACAATAGGGTGTATAGGGAGGAAATATGTCCTTTAATCTGACCAAAAAATAAGGGTTGGTGTCGTAAAATAAAAATAAAAATGGAAATAATTAAATAAAAGAAGAGAGAGAGACGATCTGTGTAAAAAAATGAATTAGTAAACATGCATAGAGCAATGATAAATTTGATTTTATAAACATCAAGATACTTTGATGTTAGGTGTTTTAATCTCTTTCAACACTTAATAGATATAGGGTTAAATTTAATCTATGCTACTATATCAACAACCTTGCAAATGCTCTCAATTTATAAGAAACTCTATAAAACCATAGTCTTCAACATACTAATCCATTAAAAACTCATTTTTAAATGACATCATCACTTGTTTAAAACGTGAGCTAAAAAAAGGTGTGGCAGGTGCAGGGGGATGTTATTAGATCCCGAGGGAAGCTTTGAAACATAATTTTCTTAGGGCATTGGAAAGTCTACAAAAAATCAAGTAGAGGCCTATGCCCTTTATCAGGGTATCCTCCTAGCAAAGGAATTCATAATCAAATCCTTGATTGTTATAGGACACTCAAGCATAATTATCAATATTATGGTATTGAAATTAACCCCATCTGATAGCAAACTTGCTTCAATTATAGCCTGAATCCAGAAGGAGATTGACAGTCTATGTAACATCCCCATTTTTAATCCCCAATTTAGTAATGTAAATTGTAAATATGATGTATGGTTGAGGGCCAAGCGATGTAATATGTAAGTGATGTATATTGAATATAATAAATAAAATGTATCGCAAGTTGCAAATGGACACATACGAAGACTTGGGGGATTAGTATCCATAAGAGAGGGAAAGGGTCCAAGGGGGAGAGTTACCCATGTCTATTAAACCTAAACCATCTTTCTAAATTATCCTTACTATGAACCTTCTATTTTTCTGTTGAGTGTTCTAGAGCTCAATCATTGTATTCATCTAAGAGGGTGGGTGTGAGAAGTCACATCCCATAGTTATTGAGAGCATGGGGGCTGAGTATAATCAACCTTGGGAAGGGTGTGAGTCAAGGAAGCATGGGAGAAGAAGGAATTCATATGGGGAAGTGTTGTGCCCTTCACAACTACCCACTAAAATTCACTGACTTAGAGAATCTCTGTGGGCACCCCCCTAATAAAATTTTTGCAAGGTGTTGTATCACTACCTATTTGACTTGATACTAACATAGGAAACTACTTTTTTTTATAATACAATGTAATCCTAACCTTGCAAGTGATTATGAGTATCAAATATATTAATATTTTCCACTTGTTTGTTGACCGACTCTTATCTGAAAGAACCAAACTCTAATCCATACTCAACCTCAATACAAATCATCGCCTGTCGAATCATGTTTGAGAGACATCAGACCTCTTCCCTTCAAGAAATTGCTTCTCAGAGTGTACATATAATACTAATCTATATTATGAAAAAACCTTTTTGATAGTATTTTATTGGAAAGTGTTCTGTCGAAATAATTACTACTGAAAAAACTTTTCAATCCGATGAGATTATATCCCGATGAAGTCTTTTCCGATAGGCCTTTCCTTCCGACGCATACATTCACACTAAGTCTCAGAGAGGTTATATTGTGCCTACGTGTCAGCTGGTTATTGGATTATAAAACTCATTTGAATAGTGAACATTTAATGCATAAGTGGGTCCCTCACAGAACTTATGATAGTACTTGGTAAGCATAGATTGGTCGATTAATTATTTTATCCATAGGCTTCAACCTTATTGAAAGTAAAACATTAATATATGTATGATTATCAAGAAAGGAATATTCTTCGATAAATTTATTGTCAGAGCCTGAAAATGACATAACCTTTTCCCCTCCAATGACAACACCTTCCAACAACACCATTAGATATCCTGCTACCAGAATTCAATCCCTAGCATGTCACTTCCCTTTGATGAGAACATTGCTAATAACACGTTAAAGAACATAATTGGCTCGTCAGGTGGAAGTTCATCTTTGGCACACATCCCAATTCAATGAGGAATATTCTTCAATACCTTCTCATCAAAACAAAGAATGATCATAAATTTTCCTCTCTGATGGAAGTTCCCTTCGATAACACTCTCATAGTTTTTCAAATATGTCTATTAATTAATATGCATGCGATACACAAATCTAAGTGATTTGTACCCCTGAACAAATTAATAGTGAACTGATGTTACACCTATAAGTGAAATATCACACTTGACATTAATCACTAGGGTTAGGGTAATTTATACCTACATAACACCTTGTAAGACCTAACTTACCCATTACACATTCTCGTGAACTTGAAAAATCTCTATTTTGCATAATGTGGATATGAGTTAGCTTCTAATTTTGATGAAGCTCTAAGACTACATGTATGTGACTATTTTATTTTTTCTATTATTGTATTGTTATATATATACAATAGACTTATCAGGTTGTTTAGTTATTGTAGGACATATCAACAACACAATGTCACGCCCACATACCAGAAAGGGGAAGAATATCACAACAAATGTACCTACACCAATGCCTGCACCACCACCTGCAACGAATTCAAGCATCATTCTAGTTACAGACACTGATTATCACAATGGGATGAACCATTGTCCTAGGTTCAATGAGATATACAATATTTTTAACATAGGTGATTTCAGACTAGAAGACGAGAATTTGCAAGTTTATCAGAACATTTGGAAAAGTTCCATTCACTTACTAGCATCTCACCCTATGTTATTTCCATACAACGATGTGACAAAATAGTGTCTTTAATAGTTTGAATAGAACAAAGCTATGATCATGAGAAATTAAGGGATACAGATAGAATCTCTCAGGACAGAAGCTATAAACCTCTTGTACTGCCTTCTAGAGCACGAGGTTTCCTTAAATGAATAGTTCTTAAAGAAATTCAACAAAGACAACAAGGATTTTGTTGAATTAATGGAGGATTGGTGGAGTGATGAGGACATGAAATTCAAGCAAGGGAAGAGGTTGATTCCTACCTAGGAACTTAAAGAACCATACAGGATGTTGAGTACCATGTTGTGCAGGATTTATGTAGAAGAAAAGAGTACCCATTTTCAAATGGAATGGATACCAATGGCCTATACAATAGTGAAGACGATGCAATTTTTTAACCGGGAAGAAATATTAACTTTCAACATTTTCCATCACATAAAAAATGTCTCAAGTGTGGAGAAATCATGTTTTTACATGTCTTCATATCTCATTGATGCCATATGCTCGTCCAAGCAATTTCCTTCTTAGGGATGGAATTAGGACTAGGTACTCAACCTCCTATACATATTTATTGTTAAGAGATTTGGGATATAACTTACAAGAAATACATATATGATATATGTCACTGTTTACTTGCCCCTTTGCATACCATAATGTTTGGATATTCACAGTATAGAATATCCATGGGAGTCATGAAGGGTATGGAAGATATCGTAGACTGGTCCTTAGGTAAATAATACACCTACATTAGGGTCTACTGGAATTTTGGAGCCCCACACCTCCTTCCAAAATACGTCCTTGATAGGCTACTAATGAGGGAAATTGCTTACTAAACCATGGAAATAGGAATAAGCCCTCTCCTCTTGAGTAGCAATAAAAATATTTGGCTCACATACCCTTTTTTTATATGATATTATTCATTTTTAAATGGTCCTCATGCTAGGAAAGAAGCAATGGATCTAAGATAAATATGTTTATGCCTAGGGGAAGCCAGACGACATGACCCAAAAAATGTGGTCCTTAACCATGTCAAGTCTGTTGGCCTCACTCATCCTATGATACATGAAGTTAACTTTATTGGGTATGTGTTATATTCTTTGCATGATTGTAGATCCCCTTAATGGGGGCATCAGAGGTGGAGCCCTTGATAAATTTTTTGGGGGGTTTATTCGCCAATCATTTTGAATATTCACTCATTATTTTTGGTGGTTTTTTGGCACATGGTTTTGGCCGATGGTTTTTCTAATTCTAGTTAAGGAATTAGGGTTGTTGACTAATCTGGGTCAATGTATTAGGGGTTTGGATGCCATAGGATCCTATATGTAATTGTATTGTAAATAATGAAGACGATGATGAATAGAATATTAGAGACGTGACTCTAAATAGGTTGCTGGTTTTCCTGGTTTGGGTTTCCAAAGTAAAAATATCTGTGTAATGTGTGTGTATGTGTGCCATTGTATCTTTTTTGTTTTTATTAAGAATCTATTTGCAATAATTTATTACAAAAGGTTAGAATCTACATTTTGTATCAAAGAAAATTATTGGCTTTAAGGGGATGCCTTTGTGGTTAGGGGTTTTGGCTTGGGCCTGTGATAAACCTTTTTACAATGGGAGATATGTAGTATTGATTATTTAGGTGAGAAGAAATGGCGAGAAGTTCGAAAATAGAGATAAAGAAATTTAATGGGAATTTTTTTGAGTTGTGGAAGCTCAAGATGGAAGATCTATTGGTGGACAAAGATCAATGGATCATTGTGGATCCAGGTACTGCACCTACATGAACGTCAACAAAATACTGGAAAAATTTGGATCAGAAGGAGAATACCACAATTCGATTGTCTCTCAGATTCAATATTGTTGAATGTGTCAGGGGAAGCTCCAACCAAAGAATTATGGGATAAGTTGGGGACTTTGTATTAGTATAAGTCCCTGGTAAACAAATTGTTCATGCAGAAGAAGCTATATAACCTGAGTATGAAATATGGAGACTCAGTGACAGAGCACTTGAACACCTGAAATATTGTGGTAAGTTGGTTATTATCCGTTGATATTAAAATTTTAGATGAAGATAAGTGTATTAGTTTAATGTGCTCTTTACCAGACTCGTGGGATAGTCTGGTTGTGGCCATATGTAGTAATGAAACTACTTTAAGTTTCAATGATTTGGTCTGATCCTTATTGTCAAAGGAGATGAGGGGGAAGAACATGGAAGTACATAACACAAAATAATTATTTGCAAGAGGACACTCCTAGGAAATAAATATAACAAAGTCCTCAAGTGGGAGATACAAATCTAAGGGTAGATATAAATCTCCTGGAAAGTTTGTAAAGGTATGCCGGGGATGTGGAAAATAAGGGCACTACAAGAAGTAATGTAGATCCAAAAGTGTTGAGAGAGGGAAGGGATCTGAAGATTCTCCTTCTACAGAAACAAAAACCTCCTCAGAAGAAGGAGGTGATGTGTACTTGGATTCTTCAAGCACACATGCATATTATGATGTGTGGTTGGTTGACTCAGGTGCATCCTTTCATATGAATCCTCACAGGGAGTGGTTTTACAAATATGAAAGGTATGATGGAGGTGATGTTTTCCTAGGTGATGACTCACCAACCAAATAATAGGATGAGGAAAATCCAAGTTTAATCTCATGGATGGAAGGATTAGAACACTACTTGGTGTTTTGCACATCCCAGGATTGTCCAAAAAATTGATTTATGTAAGCAAAATGGATGATGCAAGGGTAAAAACAATGTTTGAGAAAGAAACCTACAGGATTGTTCGAGGAAAAATGGTGTTGTTGAAGGGAGTTCGGATTGGAACTCTGTATAAGCTGCAGGGAAGCACTATTAGTGATGAGTGTAATAGTTCCATTGTTCTTGAGATTGGATCCAAAGAAGAAAAAACTCTTACAGTCTCTGGAGAAAAGTATATGTTGTGGCATCAAAGACTGAGGAATATCAGAGAGAAGGGATTTTGAATACTACACGATAAAGGTATGGTTGAAGGTATGACTAAATACTCTCTGGATTTTGATTTATGTGAAGATTGTGTATATGTGAATCATAATTGGGTAAGATTCACCTCTGGTGCAACGAGGGAAGAGGGAATTTTACAGTTGGTGCACAAAGATGTGTTTGGACCTATATCGATTCCATCATTGGGAAAATCTATGTACTATGCCTCATTTATAGATGAATTCTTGATGAATTCTTGATGAATTCTTTGATACTTGTCCTTAGGAATAAATTTGAAGTCTTTGACAAGTTTAAAGAGTTTAAGGCTCTTGTTGAAAATAAAACAGAGAAAAGAATTAAGGTGTTGAGGATGAATAATGGTGGAGAGTTCTTCGGAAATGAATTCGAAGAATTCCGTAAGAAGTGTGGTATAGAAAGGCAAAATACTACTCCATATACACCTTAGAATAATTGTGTTGCAGAAAGGATGAACATGAAACTGATGTAAAAAGAAAGGTGCATGCTTAGTGGTGTTGAGTTAGGAATTGTTTTTTGGGTAGAGGCAGTGGGTACTGCATGTTACTTGGTCAATCAATCACCCTAATCAACATTAGATGACAAGACTCCACACAAGGTATGGACTGGTAAGAAACCCTCTCTCACACATCTCAGGGTATTTGGCTGTGAGGCCTATGTTCACGTTCCAAAGGAAAACATGAGTAAGCTAGATAAAAGGATGAAAAGTGTATCTTTATTTGGTATAAAGATGGTTTGAAAGGTTATAAGCTTTGGAACCCAAAACCTAAGAAGGTAGTGTATAGCCTAGATGTGGTATTTAGAGAAATCAAAGATGTTGTCAAACAGGAAGTCCTACCAAGGAAGGAAGAACTAGAGAAAATATAGTTTGAGTTGAAGGATGATGAATCAAACTCTACTTTAGAACATGAATCAAAAGAAGAATATCCTCATAATCCATTATTGAGGAGATCATTTCGGGAAATAAGGAAACCGAAAATGTATGCTCCACCTGATTTCCATTAAAATTTTTCTTTCTCTATTACTTATGATGATCCTAGAACTGTTAGGGAGGAAGTGGATTAAGATGATGGAAAACTATGGAAAAAGGCCATGGTTGAAGAAATGGAAACCTTGGATAAGAATGAGGCTTGGGATCTAGTGGAGTTTCCTATTGGAAGAAATCCCATTGGCAACAAATGGGAGTTTAAAAAGAAGCTAAATGCAGAAGGAAAGGTGGAGAAATACAAATCTCGGTTAGTAGCAAAAGGTTATTCCCAAGTTGAGGGAATTGACTTTAGTGAGATTTTTTCTCATGTTGCCAAGTTAAATTCTATTAGATTTCTTTTATATGTTTTTGTTGTGTTTGATTTTGAAGTAGACCAGATGGATGTGAAGACAACATTCCTACACATGGATCTGGAAGAAGAAATCTAGATGAAGTAGCCAGGAGGATTTTCTATGAAGGGAAATAAGGAGCTGGTATGCAAGATGAAAAAGTCCCCGTATGGGTTAAATCAATCACCAAGGATGTGGTATCAAAAATTTGATACTTATATGTTGGGACTTGGATTCACAAGGAGAAAAGAAGATCATTGCGTGTATTTTAAACTAATTGGTGATCATCTTATTTTTTGGTCTTATATGTGGATGATATGTTGCTGATAGGAAACAACAAGGAGATTATCCAGGATGTGAAAACTTAGTTGTCCTCTAAATTTGACATGAAGGATCTTGGTGCTGCAAATTTCATTTTTGGCATGGAAATTAAAAGAGATTAGGAAAACATGAAACTTTGGTTAAATCAGAGGAAATATGTCGAGACAATATTGCAGAGGTTTAATATGCAGGAATGTAAAATAGTTAATGTTTCTATTCCAATAGGTATAAAGTTATTTGTGGATCAGTGTCCCAAGACACAGAAAGAGGAAGAGGACATGTCCCATGTTCCATATGCGAGTGCAGTTGGTAGTTTGATGTATGCAATGTCCTGTACTAGACTGGACATTGCACACACAGTGGGAGTTTTGAGCAGGTATATGTCAAAACCAAGAAAGGAGCATTGGACAATAGTAAAAAGGGTTTTCATGTATTTGCGTGGAACTACTAGTTATGGATTGTGCTACCAAGGAAGAACACGATTGGATAGAGTGTTGGACATACATGTCTTTGTGAATGCAGACTGGGTTGGAGATATGGATCGTAGAAGATCTACAAGTGGGTATGTGTTTAACCTATTTGGAGGAGCAATCAGTTGGATGAGAAAAATATAGTCTCTAGTAGCACTCTCAACTACAAAAGCTGAATACAAGGAAACCACTCACACAAGCAAGGAAGTAGTATGATTACATAGATTGTGTTCAGGTATTGGGTTGGTACAAAAGATGTAAGGATAGATTGTGACATTCAGAGTGCAATCTGTTGGATTACCGAGAGGGGGGTGAATCAATAATAGAGCAATTTAATCCTTTTTCACCATAAAATGCAATTGTTATATCAATGTAGCATTATCATCCAATAGTTTCAATGAACAAATGCGAAATCACACACATACACAGTACACCAATGTTTTATGTGGAAAACCAAAGCAGGAGAAAACCACATAATTCTTTTTCTTATATGTCTTTAAGAATTACATTCATTGGAAGCACCAACTTCCTTTGTTTTCCATCTGCAACTGGAAGGAGGCTCCAACCCCCTAGTTTCTCAGGCTACAACCTAAGGGAAGCTCCAACTCCCCAATTATCTGGCTACAGAAAAAGGAGGCTACAACCCCCTTTGTTCTATGGCTACAACCAAAAGGTGGATACAACCACATGTCCTTGCCCTGTCCAACCGCCCTGACGTAGAAGTAGAATGATGGAACCACTGTCACACTATCACTGTGAGATATACTGTTGTAAACCTGTACCTATCAACCTGTAATCAACCTGTAACAACCTGTACCAATAAACTGTGCCAACATGTACCATAAATCAACCTGTACCTCAACCTGTACCATAAACAAATGCATCAACCATGCACCAAACCTGTACAAATAACCTGTCACAATAACCTGTCCAAACAACCTGTCCAAACAACCTGTAATCAACCTGTACCATAAACAAGTGCATCAACCATGCACCAACATGTACCTCAAACTCAAAAAAGATGTGCCATATCTCTCATAAATAGACCCCAACCATGTTGTTGCCACAGTTTTTCTGCCGCACTTTTTCTGCCACGATTTTTTTGCCGCGATTTTTCCATCGCACTTTTTCTACCACGATTTTTCTGCTGCACTTTTTCTATCGCAGTTTTCTTGCTGCACTTTTCCGATCACACTTTTTCTGCTGCAATTTTTCTCTATCAATAATACCTGGCCAAATAAACTTTCACAAAAATAGATATTCAATGATATTCAAGTGTGTTTTGAATGAGAGACCCTTGCCTCTTATTTATACTTTTATGTATATTCCTCAAGGGGTTACCTTCTAACCATCTTAACCCACTTTCCTTATTTTAGGGCTAACCCACTTCTAACCATTTGTCCACTTAGTAATTTCTCCATTAACTTTATTATTTAAATAATTTCTTTTGTATCCACTTTGAATTATAGTACACTCATCACTTCACTTTATTATTTACCTTCTAACCATCTTAAACCACTTTGACTACTTTGACCTTTTGGGGCTTCTAGATGACTCATGAGGGTTCTCCAACTTCACATGGCCATAACTCTCTAACCGTGAGGAGTTATGTGATGTTTCACATACCACCAGAAATGGCATGACATGTAATATCCATATAGAATAGTATTACCTGCAAATATATCAAAACTCATACCATTATCCATCAAACAAACTTGGGTCCATTGCCCAAACCTTTGTGCTACCAAAATTTGCTACCAGACTTTCTTCAAGGGTTGACATCAATGAAAACCAACCCAATTAATCAACAATCTCCCCCTTTGGCATTGATGAAAACACTCTGATGCAATACTAAAGTCATGTCACTCATGCTCCCCCTGTGACCATCGCTCCCCTTGGAACCATACCTATGTGCTCTGTATCTGATAAATCTCTCCCCCTTTGTCATCAATGGAAAATGTATCTTTCCATCCGGGGATGCTCCCCCTAACTAAAATTTCCTTGGGGATACTCCCCCTGACTGAACTCTTCATGAAACTAATCTCCTGACCTGAACTGTCCTCTTTATGGTGCTTCCTCATGTAAATCTAAGACATATAAGATAAGCATTCAAAAACATTCATTTTGGAGTAGAAATTACTCCGAGTCTCTGTCAAAGATACTCAAAGGCTTCCATGGAAGCGGTTTTGTAAAGATGTCTGCCACTTGTTCTTTTGTGCCCACATATTCAACTCTGATATTCTTCTATGCAACCTGTTCCCGTAGAAAGTGATACTTGATTGGAATTTTCTTCATCTTGGAGTGCATCACGGGGTTCTTTGAGATACTGATGGCGTTTGTATTATCACAATATATTGGAATGGGCTCATCATACTCAAAATGTATATCTGCTAGAGTTTGTTTCATCCATAGAACCTGTGTACAACATGATGTTGTTGCAATATACTCTACCTCAGTTGTAGATAAGGATACTGATGATTGTTTCTTTCTTAGACAATATACTAAACACTCACCCATGTAGAACCCTGCTCCACTGGTGCTTCATCGGTCATCAATGCAACCTTCCCAATCTTCTTCTGTGTAGGCAATAAGTGATAGATCCTTTCCTTTTGGATACCATAATCCAAACTCCTCTGTTTCTTTGAGATATCTGAAAATCCTCTTCACTGCTAAGACATGTGATTCCTTTGGTGCTGCTTGAAATCGTGACACTTGTCCAACTTCCTGCATTACATATTGTCTGGATGTTGTCACATATAGTAAGATACCAATCATTGACCTGTATTACTCTGGTCTGTAGACTTTGAATAATCATCTTTGCTGAACTTGCAACTGGTTTGCATAGGAGTGGTAACTGGTTTGCAATCTTCCATTCCGAACCTCTTTAGCCTTTCTCTGATATACTTAGTTTGAGAAATAAAAATTCCTTGGTTGTTTTGACGTATCCGAAGACCCAGAAAGAAGGATAGTTCTCCAAGTAATGAAATTTCAAATTCATTCTACATATCCTTTGCAAATTCCTGGTTTAACCTGTTATCATATTGCTTCCAAAAATAATATCATCAACATAAAATTCAATTAATAAAATACTATCTTGAGTTACCTTGATGTATAGGTTGTTGTTCGCACTTCCTTTTCTGAACCCTACCTGTTGTAAATATTTATCCAGTCTAGAGTACCTTGCTCTAGAAGCTTGTTTTAGACCATACAAGTCCTTCTTCAATTTTCACACGTATTCTGCGTTCTCTGACAACTGAAATCCTTCTTGTTGTTCGATGTAGACTTCTTCTTCATCTTATGCTTCTTCTTCGTAAAGTTGTTCCATTGATTCATTTTATTCTTCCTTTAATTCTTGTCCACCTATTTCATCAATTTTTATATTGATGCTTTCCACAACTTTGTTCAACCTCAGATTGTAACACTTGTATGCTTTCCTTGTACTTGAGTAACCAACAAGTACTCATTTGTCCACATGAGAGTCAAACTTTCCCATTCTTCCATCTTCTCTTTTGATGTAGCATTTGTTTCCAAATGCTCTGAAGTGCTTCACATTTGTTGGTCTTCCTTTCCATAGCTCGTAGGAAGTTTTGTCATTGTTGTTTCTGAGCATTACTCTATTTTGAATGTGAACTGTTATATGCACTGCATGTTTCCAAAAAATATCTGTCAATTTTGAATCCATTAGCATTGTTCAAGCCATTTCCTGTGTAATTATCATCCATTATGATAATGTTCCTTTATTTATGAACCAATCTCTAAACCAATCTATGAATCCATGCTCTCGTCCACTATCATATATCTGTCCAAACCTGCTAAGTGTTCTAATGAATCGATATCTATCCATACTGTCCAAGATTCTACTTCACACTGTCCATAATGTTGACCCATTTATCATTGTACTATCATGAAATATTCACTACTACAACTGATTGTACTTCTGCTAACTGACTGCTCTGGATCTGTCTATTCAAACTCTACAAGCTGCTTGAAGGATGGTTCTTTGGTCTGTCATAGCTATCGCATAGACTCCCCCTGTCTAATATTCATGTTACCTGAGAGTCTCTAAGCCAGATGGCTCAGAAAAATTCCTGCTCTGATGTGTATTCATCATCATCTTCATTGGTAGATTCATCATCTCTCTGAGCTCCAACTTATTTATTTCTGTCTGAGGATTCATATTTCACTACAATGCCTGAAAGTACAATCTCTTGAACCTATTCCTTATTTACCTGTCCTTCTTTTCTTTTAGTTGTTTCCAAACCTTTATGTATCTGACATATTTCTTTTTCTCTATAGAATTTTCTTCATCTCGTTTTATTTTCAATCTTGCGATCTCTCGGACCTGGTCTTTGTTCACATGTTCTTCGTGTTTTCTTATCCATACTTTCTTACATCTGATGTCATTGTTCTCTTTCATGGAAGTATCTATCATGCTTCTACAATCACTAGCTATGTGTCCATAGTTATGACATTTGTAACATTCAATGTTACGTGGGGCCACATAGACATTTTTTGCTTGAACATTTCTTTTATAATCCTTGCAATCTGCAATATTATGTCCAAAGTTAGTACAATAAAAACAATGAGCATAAAATAAATTTACATACCTGGGAGTGAATGATCTTCTTTGTGGCGCAGTCCTTCTGAATTTTTGCCTTGACTAATCATGATCATGATTGAAGCTTCTTTGTGGCTTGAACAAGGATGGTCTTCTTGAAGATGTATCTTCAATAGTTTTCTTAGATTCTGGTTGACCATGATTCCTTCCTTTGAGTACTTCTACATAACTCTTTCTATTTTATTCATTCTTCTTTTCTAGCAACCTAGAGTGATTCTCTTCATTCTCTATAACTGGTGTGGATGTTTCTGTCTCTTCAACGTCCTTGTTGAGCTTGACGATTTTACTTCTCAATGTGACAATTTCTTCTTCAAGCTTCTCAACCTCTTCTTCTTTCTTCATTATCTGAGACTTCATGACTTCTTCTGTTCTTTTCACTTCTTCAAGATGATTTTTTAATGTGATTATTTCTTCTTCAAGTTCTTTCTCTTCTTGACCAAACTCCGTCTCAAGTTGGTTTATATCGTTAGTTCTTTCCTTAAGATGCCCTGCCAATATATTCTCTCTCATTTCTACTTCTTCCTTCTGTGCTTCTATGTTGGCTTCCAAATACTGCTTTTGATATTCAAAATTTTCTTTGATCTTTCTAGTTTCTTCTACTCGAGTTCTTAAGTTCTCGATGACCTGTTGGGATTCTTAAAAAATGTGAACACTTTCCTTTTATTTCATCAATTATTTCTTGAGTGAATTGTTTTCTTCTCTTATTTCATCTAAAGCACTAATCATTTCTGCTTCATAATTGTCTTCCTTTTCAATTATTTTTTCTTTCTCATTTCCTTCATGGCATTCTATTTCAAGATGTCCGTGTTTTTCACAATTAAATAAAAACAACATACCTCTGTTGATTATGTACTCTTCATCTTTTGAATTAGTTTGACATGGTGAACACAATTCTTCTTGATCTATATGTGCATCTTCTTTGGCATTTTCTATATCTGTGATGGGTGACGAATATATGTCATGTAACTTATCCAAAAGTTCTTTGCATGATGAACATTTACCAACCTTTTCTCTTACCGGATTAGGTAATCCTTCCAAGATGAAATCCATTGTTATTTTGTTATTCTTATTCAATTCCTTATTGGTTATAGTCTTTTCCCTTTTTGAACTATGATATCCTATAACAACTAATAGCCAAATATAATGTCCCTGTGCCTGTAAAAATACTTTCATCCTTCTACTCCACATCTCATACTTAAAACCATTATGACCATTAAGCATTGGTACTCCATTCTCAGAATAATCCATGATCTCCTTCCAGTGGTTAAATTGTTTTCTGAAGGAGTCGGATCTGATACCAATTTTTGGATTACTGAGAGGGGGCTGAATCAGTAATAGATAAATTTAATCATTTTCACCATAAAATGCAAGTGTTATATCAATGTAGCATTATCATCCAATAGTTATAGAGTAAATAAACAATGAACAAATGAGTAATCACACACATACATAGTACACCAGTGTTTTACGTAGAAAGCCAAAGCTGGAGAAAACCACATAATTATTTTTCTTATGTATTTAAGAATTACATTCATTGGAAGCACCAATTTCCTTTGTTTTCCAGCTGCAACTGGAATGAGGCTCCAACCCCTAGTTTCTCAGGCTAGAACCTGAGGGAAGCTCCAACTCCCCAATTCTCTTGCTACAACCAAAAGGAGGCTAAAATCCCCTATGTTCTCCAGCTACAACTAGAAGGTGGATACAACCACCTGTCCTTGCCCTATCCAACCGCCCTGACGTAGACGTAGAATGATGGAACCACTATCACACTATCACTGTGAGATATGCTATTGTAAACCTATACCAATCAACCTATAATCAACCTGTAACAACTTGTACCAATAAATTGTGTCAACATGTACCATACATCAACCTGTACAATAAACAAATACATCAACCATGCACCAAACCTGTACAAATAAATTGTCACAATAACCTGTCCAAACAACCTGTAATCAACCTATACCATAAACAAGTGCATCAATCATGCACCAACCTGTACCTCAACCTCAAATAATATGTGCCATATCTCTCATCAATAGACCCCAACCATGTTTTTGCCGCGATTTTTTTGTCGCACTTTTTTTGTCGCGATTTTCCTGCATCACTTTTTCTGTCGCAATTTTTCTGCCGCACTTTTTCCGTCGCATTTTTTCTGCCGCCATTTTTCTGTCGCAACTTTTATTTCACACTTTTTCTGTCGCAGTTTTCCTGCCGCACTTTTTCCACCGCACTTTTCCTGCTGCACTTTTCCTGCTGCACTTTTCCTGCCACACTTTTTCTGCTGCAATTTTTCTCTATCAATAATACCTGCCCAAATAACCTTTCACAAAAATAGATATTCAATGATATTAGAGTGTGTTTTCAATGAGAGACCCTTGCCTCTTATTTATACTTTTATGTAGCTTCTTCAAGGGGTTACCTTCTAACCATCTTAACCCACTTTCCTTATTTTAGGGATAACCCACTTCTAACCACTTGTCCACTTAGTAATTTCTCCATTAACTTTATTATTTAAATAATTTATTTTGTATCCACTTTGACTTATAGTACACTCATCACTTCACTTTATTATTTACCTTCTAACCATCTTAAACCAATTTTACTACTTTGACTTTTTGGGGCTTCTAGATGACTCATGAGGGTTCTCCAACTTCACATGGCCATAACTCTCTAACCGTGAGGAGTTATGTGACGTTCCACATACCAACAAACTTGGTTCCATTGCCCAAACCTTTGTTCTTCCAAAATTCGTTACCAAAATTTCTTCAAGGGTTGACATCAATGAAAACCAACCCAATTAATCAACACAATATTCCCGACGAAGAACCCATCTTATCATTCAAAGACAAACATATTGATGTTCAATATAACTTTGTGAGAGACACGATTGAAGAAAAGAAGGTGTTGTTGTTGAAGGTGAAAACTTTGAAGAATGTTGCAGATTCATTAAAAACATCTATGAGCACTGAGAAGTTCTCTTGGTGTAGAGGATATATGGGCATTGCTGCCCTGGACTGTTGACTATGTAACCCTGTAACTCCTTATATGAAAATAAAACAACACGTGGGAGAATGTTGGGTATATGTTATATTCTTTGCATGAAGGTAAGGTCCCCTTAATTGATTTTGGATATTCTCCCATTTCTTTTGGTGTTTTTTTGGCACATAGTTTTCACTGATGGTTTTTCTAAGTCTGGTTAAGGAATTAGGGTTGTTGACTAATCTGGGTCAATGGATTAGGGGTTTGTATGTCGTGAGATCCTATATGTATATTGTATTGTGAACAATGAAGATGATGATTAATATAATATTAGAGGTGCGACTCTAAACAAGTTGTTGGTTTTCTCAGTTTGGG
This sequence comes from Picea engelmannii, assembly GCA_009831015.1. Taxonomy (NCBI): domain Eukaryota; kingdom Viridiplantae; phylum Streptophyta; class Pinopsida; order Pinales; family Pinaceae; genus Picea; species Picea engelmannii. Next base: position 107,156 of record ML784391.1, read on the forward strand.
TTTCCAGGGTAAAAATCTCTGTGTAATGTGTGTGTGCGCCATTGTATCTTTTCTATTTTTGTTCAGAATATGTTTGCAGTAATTTATTGTACAAGGTTAAAATCTACAAAATTTGCATAAGAGGTATTCAAAGGAGTCATATAATTTGAAGAAGTGTTACAAAGGATACCAGATGATGTGGCTAGATAAAAAATCGAGTCAGATGAGGAAGAGAAGAAAATAATAACTCAAGAGAAATTCCAATTGCTTCTAGAAAAAGAACAAGATAAATTAGAATCTAAGGAACAGGAAAAGAAGAAAAAAGTAGAGGAGATGCATCAAAAGGAAATGAAAGTGGAAGAAGAATATTAAAAGAAACAAGCCGAAAAAGTGAAAAATGAGCCCAAGAAAAATCCCAAAATTGATAAGAAGAAGAAAAGCGAAAATGCATTGCAAAGACTTGCTGATGAAGGGAAGAAAAAGAAAGAACATGAAATAAAATCTCAACAAGATGAAATTCACTAGAAAAAGGCATAGGAGGAGAAAAAGAGACTGGTAGCATAGGTAACAACACATAAACATAAAGAAGATGAAGAACAAAAGAAGGATGTTGAAGCTAAAGAGAAGAGAAAAGTTGATGAGGAAGCATAATGGAAAAGAAAAAAATAATTTAATGAAACTCAAAACAACCCAACCACTCTGATTGTGGGCATAGTGAAAATTCCTCCTCATGAATGTACCCATCTTATGGCCATTTGAGGTAATTCAACCTTCTCCTCACAAGTGTTAAATTTAGATGATGATGTAGTAGGGGTAGGGAATTACTACAACAATAACAAAACTAAAGGAATTGAGAAGAGAACAAACAAGAGGAAAAGAGGGGACACAACTATCGTCAGTCATCAACTAAAAGATTCATTGAATGGGATCCAGGGCCAGATCCTAAAGAGAATTCTATACAGACTGCCTTCGCTCTTCATGCATTTGCAGGAGAAAATGCTATGTCTGTATTTGAATTAGCTACATCATTATAAATGACACATGAAACAATTGTTTAATTAGAAAGAAAGACAAGCACACAACAAGATGACATCAGTGATGAATTCCATAAAGAAACTGGTATTACAAAGAAACTCTACAAGGAAGAAATGGAAAGGGCCTTAAAGACTCAAAATGATGAAATCACAACTGAATTTGAGAAGAGAGCACACACAAATTATAATTTGCATAGATAAGAATTGGATGCCCTTAAGTAGGAGCACTCCGAGGAGATTGAAAGAATGAAAAACAAGTATGCACAAGAATTGGACATTTTACAAGTTGAACAAGTATAAACCAACAATTTTGTTGAAAAACAAGAGCATAAGATTCTAGGGTTACAACAAGATAAGGAAAGGCTTGAGAAATCTCTGGAAGAAAACAAGACAACAACCCTTGCCCTAGAATTCATAAGGGAAGAAGACATGACTATTAATGAAGAAATATAATCAAACAAAAATAAGCGCTTCTGCATCCTAATTGATATCCAAAGAGGGAGGGATGACCAGATCAGGTTAGAGGATCAAATTGAATAAATCAAGGACATATATCAGAAAGCCAATGATGCCTTTGATATGATTCTTGATTGGCATAGTGTATACAAAGATCCACCAGATGCCATGCCAATATATATTGCAAGACAAAATATGAAAGGTCAAGTATTGTTCGACACATGGAAGCCCCTTGTTGTAGGATATCCAAACTATTCAAGGGACAATGACCAAAGCATACAAAAGATTTTGGAATTACTCAGATTACCTTTTAGAGGAGTTCAAAATGAAAATCATGCATGCCACTGATGAAGTAACAATAGCTGAAGTGAGGATAGTTGAAGTGGATGAATGAAGGGAAGCTAGTCAAACAAGTATAGAACAAATAACAAATTTAAATAAATAGATTCTGGATGAATACTTGATGAATCCCATTAGGCTGATCACACTGACCCAAAATTTCATCAAAAAGATAGAATAAGAATTTAAGTTAGAAGTCACCACAAAAATCTGTGACGGGGAACTTGACTTAGAAAAGATGCAGTTGAGAAAGTTAGAGGAAATAATGAAAGACTATGTGCACCTCTAGAAGGAATATCAGGACTAGATAGAAGCACATAGAGTCTCGTGATTATGCTAGTTTTGTAACTGATCTGTTTTTGATTGTTTTGATCATTCTCTTGATTGTATTCTGAATTGGAATATGAAGAGACACACCCTGACTGTCCTCTAACAGTAATAAATTTCAGAATGCAAATAGTACCTGTTGTTTTATAAAAGAGGAGACTACAAATATAATAACATTTTTGGATCTATGCAAATCAAAACAATATTTTTACTATATGATTAATAAAGCAAAAGACACTTATGGAAATTTCGGAACCAGATATGTTGAGATGAGATTATTATTTTTGTATGTGTCTAGTATATGAATGTATGGATTATAGTCTTATAAACATTTTCTTTACTATGTTTTGTATGTTTATATTGTCTAAATTTCCTTATGAGTACAATAATGGTATAATAAGTAGGTTAAACAATTAATTGTACTCTGTTTACTTCACTGCCATATTAATCTAATATTTGCATAAATGAACTCATTCTTTTGTAGATAGTATCAATTTTCACTATACTCATCTTTATTAGTTCACTCATGATCAATATAGGTTAGAATGCAAGTTTTAAACCTATGAAGTAAAGCAATGCATATAAATTCTTAAGCAAAACATAAATTAATCAATGGCTCATACTCATAGTACATAGAGATTTACGCTGAAAACCCTTAACAAGAAGAAAACCGACCTTCCTTGGTGCCACACCTCTCAACTCTTCATCGTATTAATTTCACCATTCACGATATATATATATATATATATATATATATATATATATATACAAAGTTTTAGGTATTCCACAACTACCAAAACCTTAATCCATTAATCCAGGATTAATTTAGAAGACCACTAAAAATAGAAAAAATGCTAAAATAACAAAAACCACATTTTTTTTTTTCGAGGCGTTGCCTCGAAACCTGTCGGATCTAGCCTAATTCCCAGAGCCAAATGATTTGTGTATGGATTTTTAGATGCAGTTGTCAAATATGACACACCCCCCCCACACATGTAAATAATATAACACCTACCCAACATAGAATAGCTTAGGATTACATTTAGAATAGTAGTAGACACCATTAGTTAGTTTAGTTTCATATTTTAATTCATCTGAGAACATTTTGTTCTCAAATTCATATTAGTAATTAGTTTAGAGTGGAAACCATGCCCACATACTGGTCGGAAATGCCACCCTAAACGAGAGTGGATCTAATTGGGACCTGCCATCGAGCATTTTCCCTTTTCCTCTTGATAGGACAATTTGGAGCCGTCTATAGAAATGGTGCTAGAAGAAGGGCCATTGAATTGAATGGATGCTAAGATATTAAAAAACCATACCCATTCTATTCCACTTATAAATACTTATCATTCTGGTGATTCTCACCATACCGACCCAGAGCAAGTTCTATTACCCCAGTCGTACTCGCTGAACACTCTTGCTCAAGTTTCCATTCAATGAGGGCCTACTCGTTCCGAGGCTGTATCTCCAACACCTCACAAGTTTAAAAAAGAGGATCTTGATAAAATAATACAAGAATATCATGATGATGTGTTAACTCAGTAGTGGAGCTGGTAAACCGATCAACTCCCTATTGAATTTTTGGTACCCTAAGGCCAAAGAAGCCCTAGGTGGGAAGAACTGTCTCTTGAAATCCCCCTACCCATGAAGGAATCCCAACCATCGAGACACCCGATTATCACCTATCTCAGGTTCTGAAAGGAATTTTAGAACCCCGAGACATCGACTTAGAAACTTACTTACTTGTCGAGGGTGGAGAACCTCCCATTCCTCCTAAATCTCCACCTCGAACACCAAGAGACGGACTAGAAGATAAGCCTAAAGGAGATCCAAAAGGAGAAGGAAGACAAATAATCCCTGTCAATATTCAACCAATGGCCAAATATAATCAAAATCAATATAATAACCAACCCTGGTTGGTTCCCGATGTTGTTGCAGTGCCTAGGGTGGTCCATGATATTCCCAAACATCCTGAGAAATTCTTTCCTAAATTTGACCCTGATAAGAAAGATTCTATGGAAGACCATATAAAATTTTTATTATTGATGTCAGACTTATGAATGTGAAGTATGAAGATGTTGTCTACATATTATTGCCTTATACATTTGAAAACATGGCTTCAACTTGGTATTTTTCTCTAGCTCACGATTCTATCACTAGCTGGAATGCTTTTGAAATTGCTTTTATTGAGAAATTCGACAAAGACAAAACCCCAACGACCTTGGTGCTTGATCTTTCAAGGATTAAGATGGATGCAAAAGATAAAATTAAGGATTTCAATCAAAGGTTTCTCACTTTAATGAATAAAATTCCCCAATCTTCCAAACATGTTGAAGATGTTTCTATTGAATTCTATACTTCAACCCTCCTTTTTTCTATGGAAATGTTTGTAAAAAGGGCTGAGAAGAATAATACCCACTAAAATTATCTGACTTAGAGAATTTTTATGGGTACCCCCTAATAAATTTTTAGCAAGGTATTGTATCACTACCTAGTTGACTTGATACTAACATAGGAAACTGCGATTTTTCTAATATAGTCTAATCCTAACCCTGCAAGTGATTATGAGTATCAAAGATCTTAAGATTTTCCACTTGTTTGTTAATTGACTCTTATCTGAAAGAACCAAAATATAAGCCACATTGAACCTCAAGACAAATCCTTTCCCATCGAATAATGTTTGAGAGACACCAAGCCTTTTTCCTTTGAGAAATTTCTTCTCATAATGTATAGATAAACAATACTAGTCTATATTATGACAATTTTTTTTTGATAGTATTATCCGAAAGTGTTATGTCAGAATCATTACCATAAAAAAACCTTTTCAATTCGATAAGATTAGATCCCGACGAATTCCTTTCTGATAGGCCTTTCCTTCCAACACATACATTCACACTAAGTCTCAGAGTGGTTACACTGTGCCTACATGTCAACCAGTTATTGGTTTATAAAACACATTTCAATAATAAAAGTTTAGCACATAAGTGGGTCCCTCACTGAACTTATGATCGTACTTTGTAAGAACAAATTGGTTGATTAATTATTTTATCCATAGGCTTCAATGTTCCCGCAGGTAAAACATTGGTATACACATGATTATCGAGAATGAATATTCTTCGATATATTTCTCATCGGAGCCTCAAAACGACCTAAACTTTCCCCCTCCTATGATAACACTTTCTGAAAACACCATCAAATATCTACCTACTATCATAATTCAATCCTTATCATGTCACTTCCTCTCCGATGAGAACATTTCCGATAACACGCTAAAGAACATAACTGGCCCTTCAGGTGGAATATCTTCCTCGACACACATCCCAATGCAAGGAGGAATATTCTTTGATAAATTCTCATCAGAATGAATAATGATCATAAATTTTCCTCTCCGATGGTAGTTACATTCGATAAAAATCTCAGAGTTTTTCAAATATGACCATTAATTAATATGCCTGTGATACATGGATCTAAGTGATCAATACCCCCGAAGACATTAATGGTGAAGTGATGTTACACCTGCAAGTGAAATACCACACACTCAACATTAATCAAAAGGATCTAGGTAATTTGTACCCACATAACACCTTGTAATCCCTAACTTACCCATTACGCATTCTCGTGAACTTGCAAAATCTCTATTATGCATACTATGGATATGAGTTAGCTTCTTATTTCGACCAATATATAAGACTACAGGTGTGCGATTGTTTTTTTTTTGTATTACTTTACTGTTATATCTATAAAATAGACTTATCATTTTTTTTCCGGTTATCTCAGGACATATCAACAACACAATGTCACACCCACAGACCAGAAAGGGGAAGAATCTCACAACAAATGTACCTACACTAGTTCTTGCACCACCACGTGCAACAAATCCAAGAAACATTTTAGTTACAGACACTGGTTATCACAATATGGTGAACCATTTTCCTAGGTTCAACCAGATATACAAGATTTTTAACACATGTGATTTCGAACTAGAAGACGAGAATTTGTAAGTTTATCAGAACATCTGAAAAAGTTCCATTTATCTACTAACAACCTGCTCTATTATTAGAGTAGACAATTTTGGGGTAAGGTTTGAGATACAACAAAACAAACGAAGAAGAATAGATCAAGGAAGCATCACGCAATGGGAACAAAGGAAAAACAACGCGACAAAATTGTGTATTAGCATGCGAAGGTAGTTAGAATGTGGACAAGTCAAGTCCACTTAGAATTAGGGTTATGGAGTATGATGTAAGGATTTTTACCCATTTTTGTAATATAAATAGAGGATGTATGAGGAAAATAAGATATCTTTATCTTGAGTTTTTTTAGTTTTGGCGAGGTTGAGTTCAGTCTTGAATAAATTTTGAGTCATAGTACTAGTTTTGTTGAGAGTTGTGGATCTCAGGTGGAGTCAACGTTGATATTTATGGATTGTATCTAAGGGCCAGGTCTCAAGATGTGAAGCTTGGTGCTACATTGATCAGCCTCATGGAGTATGACATACTTTTGCTGTAATGCACAAAACACGCTATTTTGATGAATAATAATAAGAAACATAATATCTTTGTGGACGTAGCCCAGGGGGGGTGAACCATGGTAAAATATGGTGTCTCTATGTGTGATTCTCTTATGTGTTTATTTGATATGATTTTATGTTGAATGAATCCATGAATCTGCTGAAGTTTATTTACAGCGCGCAATAGAATATCATGCCATTTTATGAAGAATTAATATTAAGGGTAGATCTAATGAATTATGGTCTAGTAGAATGCACATTGAAGTAAAAGAAATAATGATATGATTTACATTCCCATGAGTTCCATCCATTCCATGATTGCAGACACTTGGATCATGCAATCACCCATAAGCCATCTCAATTGAGACTGCATTGTTCACTCTATGCGTAGTGTTTCCTTATGGTTTACCAAAGGGGTCGATGGTTTCTAGGTTTTTGTTGGAGAACTAAGGTAGAACCCGAGTCAGATCGTACATCCAACAAATGGTTCCATTATCGGTTGGAAACCAATAGATTGGATTGGAGGGGATTTGATGAAGAGAATGCAATGGTAGAAGGGGATGTTTAGGCCATGGAACCCTACAGAACAAGAAATTGAAATATGGTTGGAGACAAAGAAGCTCAAGTTTGCGCAGAAAGATAATAGAAGCTCAAGGTATACACCCCGCCAGTATTTGCAGACGTATGTGTTTAGTGATTTGCATGAGGCATATTTCTGTTATTTTCCAGAGTTATTATAGGAGTGGTTACTAATGTTTAAGGATACTCATCCGACTAATTGGATAAGGCCAATAGAGTGGATTGCTGAGAACATTGCACGATTGGAAAGGGTCAATAACAAATTCACATGCGTAGTGGATTTTTGGTTAGACAATATTACTACAGGGTTTATTACTGAATTTGCAATCGATACAACGAAGTCATATTATGATGAAAAGAAGGAATTCTTGAAGGGACCAAGAGGGAGGTAGATTATATCTCTTTACACGTCGATCAAAATATTATTGCATGATAAAGGCGTGATGACCATGGAATCATAAAACTAAATCACTCTGCGTGCATGGGGGAGCCGGGGGAAGCACTAAGGAAGATATGAGATATGGAGAAGGCTCTGGATGGAGGCCATAAGAAGGAGAAATGGACCCTATTATGATGGATGAGGAAAATAACAAGGAGATAATGGAAAGATCACGAGTGACACACAACAGAAAGCCCTACCAGTATAAGATCAATATGAAAAAGAGGGAAGTATCCGAGTGAGAGGGATTGGATAATGATGAGGAAGAGGCATAGGATCTCTGTGCGACTGGGAATATTGAGGAAATCTTGTGCGCCACGTATGAGAGGAAAATCAGAGGTTAGGTTTCTGACACAAAAGAAGGATCTCCATTCCAGATCTAAATTAATGTGGAACCCACAACCCCATGTGCGACTAAGACAACTAAAGAAGAAGAAACGTTCAGAAAACAAGTGATTAATGGTAGAAGGATTTTAATAGGACATGGGTCCAATGAAAATTCAAGAAGAAGTATAAGCTCAACAAATAGCAGTCAAGTATCTACACCGCGTGGAGGTGGTAGTACAAAAAACTTCACAATGGCAGAAGTAGATCCAACTATTAGGTTACTTAAGTTCCGTGGAGAAGGGTTGAAGGATGTCAAAAAGAATCTATTCATTTGCGAGAATATTTGGGCACTAAGCAGATTACAAATGAAGATACAAAGGTTTCTCAGTTGGCAATCACATTCAAATACTGTGCACTAGAATGGTACATGGTTCTCACAATAAGTAATCCAACATGAGTGCCGACAACCGTTGCAGAGGTGAAGAGAAAATTAATAAATGGATTTCAGAAACCAAGTTCAGAGGATCAATTCATGAATGAGATGATAAAGATTAAGCAAAAGCCAAGAGAATTAGTTTGGGAGGTTGACTAGAAGTTAAAAAGGTTAAAAGGTAAGCTGAAGTTCCCTATTACTGATATGCAACATAGACATTTATTTGTTAACTCTTTATTGCCACACTTGAAGTATCCTTTGAGGCAACATAAACTCCAGGGTCAGGTTGAGGCTCTGCAAGCAACCTTACAGTTAGAAGAAAATAAGTATAAGCATACATATCCCGTCGTATAAGATCTGAGAGAAGATTTGACGAACCTTACATTTTAGTTGAATCAAAATAAAGGTAAGGAGAGAAGAGAAGATGTCTGGTGTACATTATGTAAGACAAAAGGTCACCGTATGAATGAGTGTCCATTATTTGCGCAGTATATAGGAGTAGGTATGCCAAATCCTTTATCTTCAAGAGGACCATGGTGTGAGATATGAAAAACACATGGACATGATCCCTATCATTGTCCCATGATGCAAAAGTATCAAACAATACCAAAGACTACATTTTGTAATTTTACAAGTCAGTTGGACATGAAGACAAGGACTACAGAACCTTGGAGATAATGAAGGAGAGGACATCAAATGCATATAGGGTGCAGGTTGAATTAATGAAAAAACAACCTATGCAACAACCATAGTATAATAATGTGCAACAATCATAGTATACCAACGTGCAATAGTTTGCAGCGCCATCACAGTATAATAACACACAATAATTTGGAGCACCACCGTAATATAACATTGCGCAACAATGTGTAGCGCCACCATAGTACAATAATGTGCAGCCGTAGTATAATCAGGGACCACAATATAATACACCGCATGGAGATAACAAAGGAAACAAAGGAGGATTCAGAGGAGGAGGCTGTGGAGGAATAGGTTTTGGAGGGGGAAGAGGACTAGTAGTTTGTCACAATTGTCAAAATCCAGGGCACTATGCAAGAGACTATCCACAAACACATGTGACATGTGTGTATTGTTGTGCAACATACCATGAAATAGAAGATTGTCCGAAACTATTAACAAAGATACAGGACAAGAGAAACTAGAATAACTAGAATGTCCAATGGATTGTTGTGGAAAACAACGAAGAGGATGGGAAGAAGATCAACATAGTTACTAGAGGTGGAGCCAATATCGGAGCAGATGCAACAAAGAAGGATCAGGATCAATACCAGTGCATCAGGAAGAATACAACACCTGAACAAAAGTTTGATGTGCTCAAAGAGAAGGAGACCTTCAAAGAGGCCATGCATGAGATTTTAAAAGAGAATATTGCATCTACTTCAAGAACAAATCCAAGAGGTGAGGTACCAATGTATGACATGCCTCCCTTATTTTATTAGACCAACAAAGAGAATCCCTAAGATAAATTAAGTGACTTAAGAAACTTTTTGGGGTCTTGTGTAAAATTGTTGAATGGTAAAAATTATTTACAAGTACTGCAGAGCCTATTAGAAAAGTGTAATTTTGGGGAAGAAGGGGTAAAGACAGTGAATTAGGTCCATAAGAAGAGAAGAAAAAGTAGGGAATTCAGTTTGAATGAAAACATTGGAGATTTTAATATGGGGGGTATCATACTAGACTTAGGGTCTGAAGTCAATGTTCTGCCAAAAAAGACACGGGAAACTATGGGGGAGCCTACATTGGGGTATTCACCCATTCATTTGAAGATAGAAAATCAACATAGAGTGGTGCCAATTGGTATATTGAAGGGGATAACAATATACCTAGATGGTGTGCACACTATAATAGACTTTGAAGTCATTGACATAGTAGATAATACTTCACCATATCCAACATTGTTGGGTCTGGACTTAGATTTTTTTAACTTGAATACCATGTTATTATTAACTTGAAGACTAGGAAGATGATCTTTGAATCAGAGGATTACAAATTTATCATTCCATTGGATCCCTTAGAAGGAGGAAGGTATTGGAACTTGCGACATAAATTTTATTACAGAAGACATAAATCAACTATATAGAACTACCACGCATGAAGAGGATTACATCAACCCAACTATAGATGGAATGCTGAGTTGGAGGAGTATTGGTTCTTGTGCCTCAAAATTTGACATAGGATTGGAGAATTGTAAGAAATGATTACATGAATTATCTACCCGAAGATGTGCCAAAATGACGTGCGCGCTAAGATGGGTTGGTACAGAGGTAAGGAAACCTCCTACCTTTTATGGTATGAATAATTTAGAAGAATTCTTGAGAAAGTTTGAGGTAGAATTTTTTCAAAATTAGATATTGCTAGGATTAGAAATTGACTTGAAAGAAACACCTTCCCATTGGTGGGGTACACATAAGGGGAATATTAATAACTGGTTTCAGTGCAAAAGGTTACTGCACATTAGATTTGTTGCAGAGAAGGAAAACATATTTTTGGAGAAGTATGATGGATTTGGACAACCAAAGAACACATATCTAGGTGCATGGTTTAATGGATATTAGTACCACTAGGAGAATGGCCACATCACTTTATTCACACATTGGAAGGCATTCCAAAGAACTGGTACACAGAATAGGAACAACGCAGGGAAACTGCAAATTGGGAAGAAATGCAACCGAATTTTGTGATTACATTTTCCTTTGAGTATGAGAGCCCAGAAATAGATACAACACTGAAGGTGGTAAGAGAAAATATTTTTGAAGAACCGGAAGTGAATATTGTGACAATATATTATAAGAAACAGATAATCAGAAAATTGCTACACCGTTATCATGTCGCAGAAGAAGAACACCCATCAGAACAAAACCCGCCCAATATCCAAATCCCAGAAGTTGAAGAAGAAAGAGAAGTTGAAGGCCCACAATTAGAATAAGAAGATTATGCAACCCCATTGAATATAAATAAGGTAAACATTGGAACAACAAAAATCCCAAAGATGGAAAGTATTGGAGATTACTAGGATAATCAGACAATAGAAAGAATAACATAATTACTGCGTGAATACCGTGATTTTTTCCCAACAATGTGTTCATAGATGAAGGGTTTAGTAGGAGAACTTGGAGAGATGAATATACCTTTGAAACTAGATGATAGACCAGTCATACACAGACCTTATAGATTGAATCCAATGTATAAGTATAAAGTGAAGGCATAAATTGACAAAATGTTAGAAGCTGGTGTCATAGAACTTGTGGAAGAATCAAAATGGATTAGCCCGACGGTGGTGCAGGAAAATAAGAAAGGGGGAATCATGATCTGTTTTGACTTGATAAAGTTAAATTATGCTTGCTTACATGATCCTTTCCATACCTCATTTACAGATGAAACATTGGAGAATGTAGGAGGTCAATAATCTTATTCATTTACAGATGGGTTTTCGGGATATCATCAGATCAGGGTAGCTCCAGAAGATAGACATAAGACCAAATTTAATACAAAATAGGGATCATTTTAGTATACAGTAATGCCATTTGGACTAAAGAACGCAACTGCAATTTTTTCAAGAGTAGTAGTAGTAGATTTTAAGGATTTCATACATAAGTTTTTAGAAGTTTACTTGGATGACTGGATAATATTTAGTTTATTGAAGGATCATGTTGAGGTGTTAAGATTGATGTTAGATAGGTGTAGACAGTTTCAGATATCATTGAATATTAAGACATGTATTTTCAGTTCACCTTTTGGGATTTTGTTAGGACATGTGGTGTGTAAACAAGGTTTGTTGGTTGATCCTGCTAAGATTGTTGTCATAGTGAATTTACCACCACCTAAGTCAGTGCACCAGTTGAAGAGTACACTTGGTCATACAGAGTATTACAAGAAGTTTATAAGGGGATATGCATAGATTACTGCATCGATGGAAAAATTGTTGAAGAAGGACATGAAGTATGAGTGGAATGATGAATGCCATCAGAGTTTGGATATTTTTAAGGAGAAGATGGTGACAATGCCAATTTTAGTGTTTTCAAACTAGGCAAAGTAATTTCATGTGCATGTGGATGCATCTGCAAAAGCGTTAGGAGCAATATTAACATAGCTAGGAGAAGGTGACATATATCACCCTATAGCATTTGCAAGAAAATAATTATCAGATTCAGAACAAAACTACAAAACAACAAAAAGAGAAGGATTGGCCATGGTATATGCATTACATAAATTCAGACATTATTTGTTAGGGAAACATTTCAATATGTTTATAGATCATTCTTCTCTTAGATATTTAGTCAATAAGCCAATGTTGGGGAGAATAATATGCAGATGGCTACTATTGTTTCATGAGTTTGACTTTGAAGTTGTGGTGAAGCCTGGAAGATTGAATGCAAGGATAAATCATCTGTCCAAGATAACTGATGGAGAAGAACCAAGTAGCTTGGATGACAACTTCCTATATGCACAATTGTTTTCAGTACACATTTCTGATGATTATTTTGCTGACATTATTGAATTTTTGAGTACAGGATTTTCCCCTAAGGAATTTAATATTGTGTAGAAGAAAAATTTGGCAGTCAGAGCTGCAGACTACCAATTGATTGCAGGTCACTTGTACAAACTTGGAGCAGACAACATCTTGATGAGATGTGTTATGGAGCATGAAAGGCCTATGATTTTAGCAGAAGCACATGAAGGGATTGCGGGAGGAAATTATGTAGGGAAAGCTACTGCGCAAAAGGTATTGGGCATAGGATTATGGTGGACAACAGTTCACAAGGATTCAAAGGAGTACTGTCAGAATTGTGATGTCTATTAGAGAGTTGGAAAGCCATCCAAGAGGGATGAGATGACATTGAGACCGCAAGTAACTTTGCAAGTGTTTGACAAGTGGGAAGTAGACTTTGTAGGGACAATTAATCCACCGAAAAGAAGATCAAAGTCTAGATACATTACTACAATGAAAAAATACTTGACCAGATGGGAAAAGGAAACAACAGTGAAGCATTGCAGTGCAAAGACTGCATCACGCTTATTATTTGAACATGTAGTTACAATATTTGAATGCCCAAATTTTTTGATGAGTGATCAGGGGACTCACTTTATCAATAGTAAAATCCAGGCAATGCTAGAAGAATTTGAGATATATCATCAAAAGAGCACTCCATATCATCCTCAAGCTAATGGAACAATGGAAGCATTTAACAAGATATTGAAGAATGCATTAACCTAGATTTGTAATGTGAACATGGATGATTGGGATATGAAGGTACCAACATTGTTATGGGCTTACAAAAATACATGCAAGAAGATAATAGGGAAAACAACTTTTAGGTTGGTGTATGGACAGGAAGTAGTAGTTCCCTTGGAATATTTGATACCAAGTCTGCGCATTGCAACTATTATAGAAATGATAGAAAGAGGCACAACACAGGAAATATTGGCTCAACTCATGGAATTAGAAGAAGACAAAATTATAGTTGGTTTCCATCAGGAGGTACAGAAAGCAAATGATAAAGCTTGGCATGACAAACATATTAACAAGAAGAATTTCAAAGAAGGATATTTGGTTCTCCTCTATGACAATAAATATTTGCAACACCCAGAGAAGTTCATGATGCATTGGCTAGGGCCATATGAGATAAAGTCTGTCACATATGGAGGTGTTGTGCAACTGAAGGATTTACCATGCAAGGAGATAAAAGGAATGGTGAATGGTAGTCGACCGAAACTATATAGGGACAATCAAACTACTAATCCTCAACATATGTCATGCAAAGAAGTAGATTTGTACATAATGTATATAGTAGGAAGAAAAAGAAGAAAAATAAAAGAAAAAGTAAAAAAAGAATAAAAAGGAAGAAAAAAGTAGAAAAATGAGAAAAAGCCGAAAATAAGTAGTTAGAGGAATAATTTGTCGACAGATAGTTGAAGGACACAACACACATCAGACAGTAAATTGGTGTGATAGAATTCATGGTACTATGCACAGGAAAAGTAAACACAACGCGACAAGACGAAAAATGATCGAAAAAACGAAAAAACTGGTGAATGGAAAAGAGAGGGCACATCAGAGCATTTATGACAGTGATTATAAAAGAGGAAAACCACATAAAAGGAAAACACTTGTGTTTTTTGAAGCAAAGGAGAGAAAGAACAAATAGACTGTGATCGTGTATGAAGTGTGTGAAATATCCAGCCGACTGCAACATTTTTTTCTAGAATTAGAACAATTTCACCGCCAAAATTCAGAGCATTGATCCAGTTCGCGCGAAGGACCAGAAGTAATAAAAAATCGATGGAGGAGACGACCGGGGTGGTCTATGTGGATAAAATTCCAAAAACATAGAGTGAATCAATGAGTTTGACGTGGATCGAGGAGAAAAACCCAGAAGAAGAAGCAGTAATCCAAGAGGGGCCAAAATCTAGTGCATCAACAAACCCTAGCGTAGAAAAACTAGGAGTGGCACACACAGAGGGAGAACATGATCAAGAAGACAATGATAAGACATAATCAAATAAACCTAGAGTAGAGGAACCCCCAGAGGTTGAATATGACCATGATACAAATGAATAAATTTTGGATGAAGGAACACAAGAAGAAACAACAATAGGGCCCTCGAAGAAAAGGGCAGCAATGACGACAACGTGCACACAACAGTAGGTTGAGCTATCAGTTCCCCACATTTAAGATTCAATCATAGTTGTAGAAGACATGTTGGGATTTATTCCCAAGATGAGATACACATATCATGATGTGACATAGGTAGTCAAGTTTCCAGAGCTTGCGCAGGATGTGTACATGGAAAAAAGAGGGTCAACTTTGATAGGAATCCTGATACTATAGACCAAACAGTGGATAGCCAGAACTTACAACTTTTTCATTATGAATTTATTGGAAATTCCTCACTTCGACATGGGGGAGGACATTAATGCATGTGTAAAACAAATTTTTGTGCATGTACATGGATGGTTTTTGTGGATGGATAGACTGGTCCCAATTGATGTATACTTAATCACTAAGATTACAGGATTGCCAACAGACAGGGTAAATCCTGAGAAGTATCTTGATGACAAAACAAAGGAGAAGGCCATTGCAGAGGAAGTGAAGGATCAATTTGGAACTAATAGGGGAAACAAAGGTATTATCATTAAGAACATCAATGAACCAACCACCATATTTATGATAAATTTGATGGCCTGTAAGCTACTTATAAAGTGTCGCAAAGAAGAGGAACCTGTAGGGGTAGTCACAACAACTACAGAGTGCACAAAAGGAACAATTCTAAGTTGGGCGCCGTATTTTCTCAACTTATTCTTAGAAGACTGTAGATATGTGCAGGATGATGGAACAAAGTTCCACTATTCTTGGTTATTGATATTAATAGCTTTAGATGCATGGGAAAAACTGAAGTACTTAGCATTTTGTGACAGAAGAGGAAAGTGTCGTGCAATAAGATATGAAACCTTCTGACACAAAATAGATCCTAAGCAGAGGAAGGCCAATGAAATCATTTTTGGCATGTACATATAGCAGATGCAAGAGAAAATTGCAGATACATGGAGGATTTCACCTGAAGTGGTGAAAGAAAATGAAGGAATTTCCAACTTCAAGGCATTCAAGCACATCATATGGATACATGCCAGAAGAGACTCTAAAAATACATGGTTAAATATGAAATATTACATCACAACAAAAGAATTCCAATGGGTATTAACAAAATACCCAGATCAATGGAAGGTACCCATAGCTGTCAAGAGAGGAGTAAAGGAAAAATAACAACCAGAAGCTAACACAACACAAAAATCCAATAGCCCAACAACCAATACTAGAAAATCCTCACAACACACAGAAAGGGCGACGACAATTAATAAGCCAAGTAAGAAGGAAACTATACCAAGAGCCTCAGTACTAGGAACTGAGGGTGTAGAAATAACAAATGGGGGAGCACAAAATAAAGATGAGATCCCAACCCAGGAGATAGGGACTAGAAGCATACTATAGGTAAATAAACTTGTGTAGACATAAAATAGGAAATCAACAATGCATATGGGAGAACATAGGAAGAAAATGAAAGCGCAGAAGAAGCCCCTTGATCTCAAAATAACTGAAGATGATGTAGAGATGGTAGAAGATAAAGTACAAGATATAGGAGAAGAATCCTTATATGTCGTAAAATCCCAAAGATAAGAACTAATGAAAAAACTGACGGAAGTTAAAGAAGTTCTGGAGAGGATACAAAACAATCTCACGCAACAGAAAGGAACAAAACAACATAAAGTCTCAATGCAACAGGAGCCAATATAGGAAGAGAAGTAAACAATGAAAACAAAAATAGTGGGAAGTGCAACATTCTAGATAAGCCAAAACATTCTACAAGTAGATGAGGATATCACACAAAAACCTCCGAAGGATGTAGAATAGTTGGACTTGGCTTTGTCCAAGATACCAACTAAAGCATTATATAACTTACATATGAGTTTTGCACAAGATGTTAAATATAGATATAGGAAAGATATGACCAACTTGGAGACATCCAAGGAAGATAAGGAGGTACTAAAGATAGCTCTCAAAGAGGTACATATGGAGCGATATGAAGAAAAACAATGCACAAAGAAACTAGAGCAAAGACTTGAGGAAGTCTTCCAAACAATTCCAGACAACGCACTAGCAGAAGAGCTCAGCGTGGAAGAAAATATACAAAGGATAGCACAGATGATGGATGGTTACAAACAAGAGATAATAGAATTGGCTGGGAAACTGAAACCAACTACCCCTCCAGAAGTCAGATCAGAAAAGGAGCAATAGGAAACATAACACACATATATCATCGCGCTGGAAGTAAAACAAGTAGTAGAACTCTATGAAAGGACTGCACGGATATGGATGAGCCTGGAAGAAGATGAAGGGATCCTAAAATTGGATCAGAGGGAAGAGAAAGTGAATGTTGCAGTTAAATATTTAAAACAAAGGCAGATGGCAATGCCTATATCAGAGAGAATGAATTCCATACAGGAAATGAAAAACCTGCAAGCAGAATTGAAGACAATCCAAGCAGATAAACAGACAATATAGACTAAGTTGGAGCCACTTCAAGAGAAACCAAAGATAATGATAGAAAATTTGGAAACAAAGAAAGGAATATTAGAACAAGTGCACTCAAAAAATAAAGAAGTGTTGAAGGAGAACATAACACTGCAGGTGGTAGAGAACCTAGAAGTAAAGAGTGTGAAGGTGAAGACTCAAGTATATGTACTAACAAAGAAGTTACAGGCATTGGAGACATCGATGTAGGAGGCACACAATGCTCGAGTGGCTTGAGACGAGCCATAGGTAAGTGTTGGGGGCCTATTAGAGTAGGAAATTTTGGGGTAAGTTTTGAGATACAATGCGCCAAACGAGGTAGAATGGACCAAGGAAGTATCACGCGACGGGAACAAAGGAAAAACAACGTGATGGAATTGTGGATTAGTGCAGGAAGGAAGTTAGAATGTGGACAAGTTGAGTCCACTTAGAATTAGGGTTATGGAGTATGCTGTAAGGGTTTTACCCATTTTTGTAATATAAATAGAGGATGTATGAGGAAAATAAGATATCTTTATATTGAGTTTGTCTAGTTTTGGAGAGGTTGAGTTTAGTCTTGAATAAGTTTTGGTTCACAGTACTAGTTTAGTTGAGAGTTGTGGAGCTTAGATGGAGTCAACGTTGAGATGTATGGATTGTATTTGAGGGTCAGGTCACAAGCTGTGGAGCTTGGTGTGACACTGCTTAGCCTCACAGAGTATGACAAAATTTTGATGTAATGTGCACAATGCCCTATTTTGATAAATAATAATAAGAAACATAAGATCTTTGTGGACGTATCCCAAGGGTGTGAACCACGGTAAAATATGGTGTCTCTCTGCGTGATTATCTTATGTGTTGCTTTGATATGATTTTATGTTGAATGAATCCATGCATTTGTTGAAATTTATTTACAACACACAATAGAATAACATGTTTTCTGAAGAATGAATATTAAGGGTAGATCTAATGAATGATGGTATAGTAGAATGCACATTGAATTAAAAGAAGTAATGATATTCCTAACATTCCCATCAGTTCCATCCCTTCCATGATTACATACACTTGGGTCATGCAATCACCCATAATCCATCTCGGGTGAGA
This sequence comes from Picea engelmannii, assembly GCA_009831015.1. Classification (NCBI taxonomy): domain Eukaryota; kingdom Viridiplantae; phylum Streptophyta; class Pinopsida; order Pinales; family Pinaceae; genus Picea; species Picea engelmannii. The sequence continues at coordinate 125,753 of ML784391.1, forward strand.
CGACGCTGTGCACTTTGCGCGCAGTGTTTCCTTTTGGTTTACCATAGGGGCCGATGGTTTCTAGGGTTTTGTTGGAGAGCTAAGGTAGAAATCAGGTCAACCCATACATCCAACACCTATGTTATTCCATACAACGATGCAGAAAAATGGTGTCTTGAACAATATGAATATAACATAGCTACAATCACAAGCAAGTTAGGGATACATACAACATCTCTTAGGATATAAGATATAAACTTCCTATACCACCTTCTAGAGCCCAAGGTGTCATTAAATGAACAATTCTTGAAGAAATTTAGCAAAGACAAAAAGGATTTTGTTGAATTAATGGAGGAATGGTGGAGCGATGATGACAAGAAATTCAAGAAAGGGAAGAGGTTGATTCCTGCCCCAAAACCTAAAGAACCATACATGATGTTGAGTACCATGTTCTGCAAGATTTATGGAGAATAAAAGAGTACCCATTTTCAAATGGAACGACTACCAATGGCCCATACAATAATGGAGACATGACACATTTTTAATTGGGAAAATATATTGACTTTCAACATCTACCATAACATAAAAAATGTCCTAGGTATGAAGAAACCATGTTTTTACATGTCTGCATATCTCATTGATTCCATATACTCCTCCATGCAATTTCCTTCTTTGGGATGGAATTGGGACCATGGTCAATCTACTGTACATATTTACTGTCAAGAGGTTTGGGATATAAATTACAAGAAGTACATATATGATATATGTGACTATTTCCTCGCCCCTTTGCATACCATAATGTTTGGATATTCATCATATAGAATATCCATGGGAGCCATGAATGGTATGAAATACATAGCACTATAGTACTTAGGTAAATACTACACCTACATCAGAGTCTACAGGAATTTTGGAGCCCCACATCTTCTTTCAAAATACGTCCATGATAGACTACTAATGAGGGAAATTTCCTACCAAACCCTGGAAATATGAATAACCTCTCTCCTCTTGGGTAGCAGTAAAAATATTTGGCCCACATACCATATTGTTATAGGAGATTATGTTGGAAATACTAAAACAACTGAGAGGGGGGGTGAATCAGTTGTTTATGAGCTTAAACAATTTTAAGTCTGTTAAAACATTATTAATCTTTCTTCATGTGGTCATCAACAATATACAACATATGGACAGTAAAAGTAAAGACCATCAATCACACATAAAGTACACACAGGGACAGATTTTCACGAGGAAACCCATAAAGGGAGAAAACCTCTTCTTCTTCTTTTGAAATGATAGGCAGTCTTTTTCAGTTCTGTACATCATCTACAATTGAGCACCAACTCAACATGAGGCTGCTACCTATGTTTTACAAGCTGGAACTTGTTTGAGAGCACCAACTCTCTGGTTTCTCTAGCACCCACTAGAAGGAAGCACCAAATCCATGAATATTCCCACACCAACTGGATGGAAGCATCAACCTCCAGTTACACAGGCTCCAACCTGTATAACAGAGAACACTTGTTCTCCCTGGCACCACCCTACCACCCTTGTTTCTCTGGCTGCAACCAGATGGAAGCAACAACTTTCTGTGTTCAAGCTCCCACTTGAACCTATGAGGACAACAGTCCTCCTGAGCACCTCCCAACCTCCCTTGAATATTAAAATAATGAATACACAAACAATTTCTCAGATAAATCAATTCTTACCTTCCTTTCTCTGTTCTGTAAGTCTGATCTGTTATGCTATTCTACTCTTCGTTTTCTCTTCCTTTGCTATTCTTCTCTCCGTTCCATTTCACTCTGCACATCTGCATCCTTTCCTACCACACATCCTATTCTGTATTCTTCCTTACTGTCTCACTCATTTCCTCCTCAGAATAGCTAACTCGACACAGTCTGTTTCCTCTTCTTTTATACACACAGACACAACGTTTCAACTTCCCAACTCCTTGGGCAAAATGACGACAACTGTCCAGCCAACCAAAACGCCAACTGATCGAAAACTAATGTGCGATCATTAGTCCGTTTTGCTAACGGATTTGTAACTGAAAGTGTTAAGTGTGTGTGGAAGAACAGTAACCCTCCGATCACATTCAAACCTTATCCGCACCGTTGGATGATCTTTATCATGCTTTGCCTTTAAATCGGGTTTCGACATTTCAACATTCCTTTGCCCAAGTTTCTCAACACTTTCACATCGCGATCTACGAAACTACGAAATGGAGCTTATCTGGGCTGAATCCTTCTCTTCCCGTGACCAAGAGCTGTGACCACAGTTTTATGCGAAAGGGCTTTCGTGATTTCGCATATCGCGAATTCGTAATAGAAATTAGATCAACGGTCTAGGTCAGATCTTGTCTCAACAGTCGCGATTGAATCGCAATATCGCGTATCGTGATTTCGGAAGTCTCGTTGCATTTGTTCACTTGCCATTCCATGTTGTAATCCCCAAAACTCCGACATGGTCTAGAATCAACGGTCTAGATCAAATCCTAATCTGACGGCTCAGATTACATCGCGATTTCGCATATTACAAAATCGGCACTCCTGATGTCAAGTGACTTTGTCACTTCAAAGTTCCGATCTCTGATGCCAATGCGCCCCTTTCCACGTGCTAGCCCTGCTGACTATAGGCCTTGGCCCATATGACCGTTAACACATGACCTCAGTCAAACCTCTCATCGGGGTTTCAGCATTTTCTATGTCACCATGCACATGCCTACGGAATTCCCGATCCTCCGATCCTCGATTCTCCGATGAAGGAAATCAATGGTCCAGATCTCATTCTTGCTTTAACAGCTGCGATTAAATCGCGAAATCGCATATCGCGATTTCGGGGTTTTCGTTGTGAAGTGAATTGGACATTTCAAAGTCCCAATCCCTGATTCTCTGATGAATCCTCCTATCGAGCTTCTCCCGGTGGTGCCCGATCGCTTCCACGCTTATCTCCCTCGCAGCTTCTGCATATCTGACGACTGTCGGCGACCCTGCACCAAATCTAACAGCTCTCGCTGCGTTTGATCATTCACTGATTTCGATCATTCACCTCTCTGAACTTGTCTTCTATTTGCCTATCATCTTCACTGTTGCTATCAATGACAAGCATTCGCTGTCTGTTCACTGAATTTTCCAACAATGTCCCCCTTTGGCATTGATGGAAACACTTGCATTCAGACCCAACTCCAGACCCAACTCTCCTCTGCATTCGGCCATTCAGAATCTCCTCTGCATAGGCTCGACTCTGTTCCCGAAACATTTCGAACTCGACTCTTTTCTCCCCCTTTGAAATCAATGTCAAAGAAGAAGATTTCTTCCACTGATCTTGTTGCAGAACACACTCCCCCTGTCTTCTATAAACATTTAAAAAGGACACCAGATATTCTATCAATACTCCCCCTGACTAGGTGAACATTTTAAACACCAGAAATCATAACCCCCAGCTTTTGACGAAGATATCCAAAAGGGGTCGCTGCTAATGGTTTGGTAAAAATATCAGCAATCTGTTCTGTAGACGGTATATAATTCAGTTGAACAATTCTGTTTTTAACTTGTTCTCTGAGAAAATGGTACTTGATTGGAATATGCTTAGTCTTGGAATGAAGAACAGGATTCTTGGAGACACTAATGGCACTTGTGTTATCACAATGAATTGGAATAGGATCAGTGTAATTTACTTTCAGATCTGCAAGAGTTTGTATCATCCATAAAATTTGTGTGCAGCAAGTAGCAGCAACAATGTATTTTGCCTCTTTAGTGGATAATGAAATAGATCCTTGCTTCTTACTAAGCCATGCAACTAATGAGTCACCCAAAAAGAATGCTCCTCCACTGGTGCTTTTTCTCTCATCAACACAATTTGCCCAGTCTGCATCTGAATAAGCAGTTAACTGGAAATTATGATTTCTAGGATACCACAGTCCATAAGTCATTGTTCCCTTCAAGTATTTGAATATTATCTTGACATCTGCCAAATGACTTTGTTTAGGAGCAGACTGAAAACGACCTACCATTCCAACAGCTTGCATTATATCAGGACGGGATGATGTGATGTACATAAGACTGCCTATCATTGAACGATATGTCCTTTGATCAACATCAGATGAGATATCATATTTTCTTAGCTTGCAACCAACCACCATAGGTGTGCTGACTGTAGAGGAATTTTCCATCTGAAATTTCTTCAATATCTCTTTCAAATATTTTTCTTGAGAAATAAAAATTCCTGCAGAGCTTTGTTTTACTTGTAAGCCAAGAAAATATGACA
>ML784391.1:142153-176575 GCA_009831015.1 Picea engelmannii
CCCTTGTTTCTCTGGCTGCAACCAGATGGAAGCAACAACTTCCTGTGTTCAAGCTCCCACTTGAACCTCTGAGGACAACAGTCCTCCCGAGCACCTCCCAACCTCCCTTGAATATTAAAATAATGAATACACAAACAATTTCTCAGATAAATCAATTCATACCTTCCTTTCTCTGTTCTGTAAGTCTGATCTGTTCTGCTATTCTACTCTTCATTTTCTCTTCCTCTACTATTCTGCTCTGCATTCCATTTCACTCTGCACATCTGCATCCTTTCCTACCATGCATCCTCTTCTGTATTCTTCCTTACTGTCTCACTCATTTCCTCCTTAGAACAGCTAAATCGACACAGTCTGTTTCCTCTTCTTTTATACACACAGGCACAACGTTTCAACTTCCCAACTCCTTGGGCAAAATGACGACAACTGTCTAGCCAACCGAAATGCCAACTGATCGACAACTAATGTGCGATCATTAGTCCTTTTTGCTAACGGATTTGTAACTGAAAGTGTTAAGTGTGTGTGGAAGAACAGTAACCCTCCGATCACATTCAAACCTTATCCGCACCGTTGGATGATCTTTATCATGCTTTGCCTTTAAATTGGGTTTCGGCATTTCGGCATTCCTTTGCCCAAGTTTCTCAACACTTTCACATCGCGATCTCCGAAACTCCAAAATGGAGCTTATCTGGGCTGACTCCTTCTCTTCCCATGACCAAGAGCTGTGACCACAGTTTTATGCAAAAGGGCTTTCGCGATTTCGCATATCGCGAATTCGTAATAGAGATTAGATCAACGGTCTAGGTCAGATCTTGTCTCAACGGTCGCGATTGAATCGCAATATCGCGTATCACGATTTCAGAAGTCTTGTTGCATTTGTTCACTTGCCATTCCATGTTGCGATCCCCGAAACTCCGACACGGTCTAGAATCAACGGTCTAGATCAAAGCCTGATCTGACGACTCAGATTACATCGCGATTTCGCATATTGCGAAATCGACACTCCTGATGTCAAGTGACTTTGTCACTTCAAAGTTTCGATCCCCGATGTCGATGCGCCCCTTTCCATGCGCTAGCCCTGCTGGCTATAGGCCTTGGCCCATATGACCGTCAGCACATGACCTCGGTGAAACCTCTCATCGGGGTTTCGGCATTTTCTATGTCACCATGCACATGCCTACGGAATTCCCGATCCTCCGATCCCCGATTCTCCGATCAAGGAAATCAACGGTCCAGATCTCATTATTGCTTTAACGGATGCGATTAAATCGTGAAATCGCATATCGTGATTTCGGGGTTTTCGTTGTCAAGTGAATTGGACATTTCAAAGTCCCGATCCCCAATTGTCCGATGAAGCCTCCTGTCGAGCTTCTCCCAGTGGCGTCCGATCGCTGCCATGCTTATCTCCCTCACAGCTTCTGTAGATCTGACGGCTGTCAGCGACCCTGCACCAAATCTAACGACTCTCGTTGTGTTTGATCATTCACTGCTTTCGATCATTCACCTCTCTGAACTTATCTTCTATTTGCCTGTCATCTTCACTGTTTCCATCAATGAAAAGAATTTGCTGTCTGTTCACTGAATTTGCCAACAGTTTAGCGGTAGAACGACTACCGTTAGACCAAAACCCGCGGGTGATTGGTAAACTCATCACCGCCAGAGTTAATGGATCCACGGGAGGTTGTTAGACCATGTCGCGAGTCCCGAAGGAGGTGATGAACACCAATTCAACAATCTCCCCCTCAGCACCAACTGAGATACTCGACACCAATCGAGCGGACTCGAACCCGTAACCTTTCACTCTGATACCAGTTTAGCGGTAGAACGACTGCCGTTAGACCAAAACCCGCGGGTGATTGGTAAACTCATCACCGCCAGAGTTAATGGATCCACGGGAGGTTGTTAGACCATGTTGTGAGTCTCGAAGGAGGTGATGAACACCAATTCAACAAATTATTCATTGTTAAATGGTCCCCATGCTAGGAAATAATCATAGGGTCTGAGAGAAATATGTTTCTTCCTAGGGGAAGCCACATGACATGTCCCACAAAACATGGCCCTTAACCATGTCAAGTCTATTGGCCTCACTCATCCTATGATACACAAGGTTAACATTGTAGAGGAGGTATTCAAATTAGTCCTATACTTTAAATAAGTGTTAACAAAATCTACTAGATGACATGGCCAGAGAAAAACTTGAGTCAGATGATGAAGAGAAGAAAAGAATAGCTCAGGAGAAATTCTGATTGCTTCTAGAGACAGACTAGGAGAAATTAACAGCTAAGGAAGAGGAAGAGAAGTACAAAGTAGAGAAGAGGCATCAAAAGGAAACAAACACTGAAGAATAATATCAAAAGAACCAAGCAGAAAAAGTGAAAAATGAGCCCAAGAAAATCCAAAAGTGTATGAGAAGAAGAAAAGGGAAGATGCATTAAAAAGACTTGCTAATGAAAGGAAGAAAAAGAAAGAACATGAAATAAAATATCAAAAATACGCACTTCAACAGAAAAAGGCAGAGGATGAGAAAAAGAGATTGGCAGTAGAGGTAGCAGCACAAAAATATAAAGAAGATGAAGAACTATAGAAGGATGCTGAAGCTGAAGAGAAGAGAAAAGATGATGAGGAGGCAGAATGGAAAAGACAAAATAAATTGAATGAAACTAAAAACAACCCAGCTACTCTGAATGTGGGCATAGTGAACATTCCTCCTTAATAATGTACCCCTCTTATGGCCATTCCAGGTAATTCAACCTTGTCCTCACACATGTTAAATTTACATTATGCTATAGTAGTGGTAGGGGATTACTACTATAGTAAAAAAAATAAATGAATTGAGAAGAGAACAAACAAGAGGAAAAGAGGGGACACAACTATCAATCAATCATAAACTAAAAGAGTCATTGAATGGGAGGAAGGGCCAGATCCTAAAGAGATTGCTATACAAATTGCCTCTGCTCTTCATGCATTTGCAGGAGCAAATTCTATGTCTGTATTTGAAGTAGCTACAACATTGGACATTGCATAGACCAAAATTCCTGAGTTATAAAGAAAGTTAAGCACATAGAAATATGACATCGCTACTGAATTCCATAGAGCAATTGGTATTTCAGAGAAACTCTACAAGGGAGAAATGGAAAGGGCCTTACAGACTCAAAAGGATGAAATCACTGCTGAATTTGAGAAGAGAGCACACACAAATCAAAATTTTCATCGAGAAGATTTGGATGCCCTTAATCAAGAGCACTCTAAGGAGATAAAAAGAATGAAACACAAGTATGCACATGAATGGGCCATTTTATGAGCTGAACAAGTAGAAACCAACATGTTTGTTGAACAACAAGAGCATAATATTCTAGGGTTACAACAAGATAAGGAAAGGATTCAAAAATATCTAGAAGAAAACAAGGAAACAACCCTTTCCTTAGAAGTCATAAGGGAAAAAGCCATGAATATTAATGAAGAATTAAAATTAGAGAAAAATAAGTGATTCTGCATTCTGAATGATATCCAAAGAGACTGGTATGAATAGATCAAGTTAGAGGATCAAATTGAAGAAATAAAGCAAATATATCAGAAATACAATAATGCCTTCGATAGGATTCTTGATTGACAGAGTGTATACAAAGATCCACCATTTTCCCTACCAATATACACTGCAAGACAAAAAATGAAAGGTCAAGTATTGTTCAACACATGGAAGCCCATGTTGCAGGATATCCAAAATTTTCAAGGGATAGTGACCAAACCATACAAAATATTGTGGAATTCCTTGGATGACCTTCTAAAGGAGAAATGAAAATAATTGCTGCCATTGATGAAGCAACACCAACCAAAGTGAGGATAGTTGAAGTGGAAGAACAGAGGGAATCCAATCAGACAAGTATAAAATAACTAACAGAGGTAAGTAACGAGATTCTAGATGAATACTTGATGAACCCCATAAGGCTGATCACACTAACCCCGAATTTCATCAAAAATACATAACAAGAATTGAAGCTACAAGTCACCAAAAAAATATGTGATGGGGAACTTGACTTATAAAAGATGTGTTGAGGACAAGATATGAATTGATCTTACTCAAGCATTTTCAGACTTTACTTGGCTAAAGTAAAGTAGATGGGAATATCACCCTATGTTTATAGCCAACAAAAATATATATCCTAACTCACAAGTATTAATTACAAGTGCTTAGGCTAGTCTTTTATCAACAAAAAGCTTGCTGAAAATTCACTTTTTATGTATTTTTCTGAAAATATCAGTTGCTGAAATAAATGTAAGAACAGAAGTAAAGACACCAAGATCGTAATCAATATAGATGAGACATAAATCAATCCCTTATTTCATTCCGATTCACCAAAGAGTCATAGTCTTTACAAAACTTCACACAAAAATATTGGACCAAAGTCAAACTTAGAAATCCCCGATGGAACATACAAAAGGACCTCTGACAGAAAACCAAAACTAAACTCTAAAAGATGGATTAGCTTGCCACAGATTGCTACCCATTTGAATTTGCACAATAGCCTTTATTAGTCATGAAAGTTAATTCACAAACAAACAAGTCTACACAGACTATTAAAGATAGATCAACACCTCTGAAGAACAAGTGTCTGAATGATTTGATTCAACCCTGAATGTTTCTCTCTACAATAAGACCCTACTATCACAAAAGATAATTAGGCTATGATGAATATATGAATGAATGAAAAATGAACTATCTCAACATAATTCAAAGAGCAAACCTTAGCATGCTTTGTGCTTCTATCCTCCTCTTGTTCCTCCCCTTAGTTCAGCTTTTAAAAATTTATAATTGGTTAGAGTAGTTAAACTAACTTATTAGTTAAGCTAACATAAGGCCTTAAGTAACTTTAGTTAAGGAAGGGGGGAAAAGTAATAATCATAATTTTTCTTAGCTGTGATCAATATCAGAACAGGGGGTGAAAAATTAATATGGGATATGTTAGGGGGTTGTAATTAGAGGAAAATGAGATAATGAGAGGGTAAAAAAACATTTACTGTTCATGATATTAATCAAGCAATCCATAACATCAACCAACAATCAGATGTCTGAGTAGTAATTCCTGTGTATTTAACTAGTTCACCGTCCAATAATAAAATATCCAATACAACGCCATTACGAAACACAAGTACTTCACAAAATTTGTAAGAGGTTCTGTTCCTTTTATTTGTACATTTTGCATGTTATAATAGTCAACAACAACACTCAATCTGTAACCATTAACATCCATCATTTCCATACATTTCCCCAATCCACGTTTGTATTTGAAAGTAGTGTTTCCAAAAAATAATAATGAAGACTCTACTTCTATTGATAGAGCCAATTGAGATCTTGTAATGATATTTGTTACCATACATATATATGTAGTAGAAAAATCAAAATGATCAAGACCTCACATATCATGATTGAAAGGAAATTGACTATAACCAACAGTCACTATTTAGACAAAGGCTATGCAGAAGCCATTTTTCGAAACCCTGTAACCATGTCATTGTGTAACAAATATCTCAATGCGACTTAAAAATGAGCCAAACATCCCACACAACTGTCATCAACAGTGATCAATTGCAAAAATACAAACACACTTAGAATTTGGGGGTAGCATTGGGCATACAAAGAAATCCATCCTTATTATACACGGTGCACAACTGAGAGGATTCCACGGTGTCATAATTCCCATAACCACACAACAATATAAGTCGCCTATGAGTGACAGGCTGCAGACATTCAAGTGTATTCTACCAATGACAAGAGATGCAGTAAACATATCCAATCCAAACTTCTAATTCTCAGAACGTCACCTACAGGACGCGACATGCGTGAACCACACCAAACCCCTGTGACAAAAAAAATGAACCGAATAACCAACATGCCTGTCATCGACAATGGTCAATTTGCAATCAATAACACGCTTAAATGTTAGTGGATATCATGAAAAAAAGTCATCCATAATACGCACAGTGTGCAACAGAGAAAACTTCATGGTGCAACAATCTTGCTAATCACACAATAACATACGACCATGATATAACTCAATAAATCACGTCGAGCTATTGATTTAGCCAATTGTGATTGAACAAGATGTGCACACTTAGGTTTATTCAATCAACAACGAAAGATGCAATGGGTATACCTAGTCCAATAATTTACTTTGCAAAACACCCTATACAGAATGCGACCCGCGTGAGCAACCTCCATATTCATAACCAATGCCAACCATCAACCGAAACATCAAAAGTGTGAATATTAGTGATTGTATATCAACTAACAAATGCCACTGTGGTAGAGGAACAACCAACTGAACAAGCCATGGTAACTACGCATAACCAGACATCCAATCGACACAGGGTAGGGGCCCTTCCATAAAAATTGTTGAGTTACTTAGCATAAGGCGGGTGACTGTGACGTTAAAAAGTAGATAGCAATGCAAGGCTTATGTTAATATCACAGAGGCAGTGACAGGAAGCCATACCAACATGATGGCTATACGACCCATGGGTGAGCCTGTACTCAAGGTAATAGACCACAATAACTGGAAACCACTTGACAGGTGCGACAATTTCCCTATGCACCCTAGCCTGGAGGGTTAAGGGTTTGCACAGTAGCCTTCACAGGAGGAACGAAACTAAATTCAGTGATACTACGAGGCTGAAGGTGTATGCACAAGGGGTTGTGGTGCTTGTGGACGGGAGACAGTCCCTTGGCAAGGTCGAAACAAGAAAACGAGGCTCTTACTTAAACCCAATAACCGTGAAGAAAATCATCCAACCAACAACCCTTCAACCAACATGCAGTGGTAATAAGGAACTATCACTCAGGAAGATTAACAATCCAATGGATTTAACTGATGAAAGTCGAACCATCTATTTTCCATTTAAATAAAAAAATCCACACAGTTGCAACACTTAGGACAAACACAAACCCACACAATTGAGCCAAAATCATTTCATAACCAGAGTGAAGTCAAGAGTGGCCAAAAGAGACATACATGTTAATCGAAATCCTTAAGACGAGGGGTGGCCAAGTGGTTTCACCCTGCTAAAAATCCAGAGCGTGAACACAACAACAAGATAAATGATAGTCTGACTAGGGTTGCGGCCAACAGGAAGGGTAAAGGTGATGTGCAGTAAATGCACGTCGCCTCCACCCTCATATCATTTAATCCATAGTACATGCCAACAAGCCTTCCATTAACACCATTAATCAACTAGTGCATCGATAGTATCAATACATTTAAACCATAAAATAATCCAAGTTCACATAATAATTCAACCAATTGTAATCACCTTGTCAAATGCGCCACCTATGTTTTCATTTCTGATATAACTCAAATAAATTGCTTGACCACAATACAGTCTAAACAATCATGTATAGAATCATCACCAAATAGCATGATCAACATCAACCCGAAAAATAGCATAATCACCATGAAAATGAAAGCCATCACTTCCATGAGCCACCAACGTTATAACATATGTATATCAGCTACCGATCCCTTTAAGCAATGCATAACCAATGCATTATCACCTTGCCAAATGCGCCACCAAAATTTCCTCCATATGCATATAAAATGTAACTTAACAATATTTCATAACCATTTCTTTGTTAGCTAGGACTTAACTACTATCAACAAATATTTTCATGCATATAGTATCGTAGAGCTAAGTCTCTTTTTTTGCATTAGATATAGTATTTTTCTTTTCCTCAAAATGCCTTTTTGTAATTTTCACTAACATTTCTGTTGTACAGGCGAGAAGAAAAAATAGCATAAATGAATAGCAGGTTGTAGAATCATGAAGGAACAATATCTCAAAACTTAACTGATATCAATGACAACCATATTCTCATCAACCGTGCAACTTTGTAGCACATCATCGTAACATTGAAAATGAACAGAACTGATCTTCAAAAGTTCAAGGGGGTCCCACCTACTAGCATTATTTAGTCTTATATAATAATAGGCTTAGCAACACTTTGCGGGCGAAATTACGTTGACGTTTTCAATCGTCAACAAACTTGCGACTCCACTGGGAAATTTGTTTTTAACATATTAGAACTCAGAACTCATGGTTTCACAAACCAATAATAATAATCTCAATAAGACGTGACTCGAATGATTATGCAACAGGGGGAAGTGAGCGGATTTAATGGAAAGATGACCGGGAATTTGGGAATAACTCATGAAAAGTGTTAAGTATGAGGGGTTTTACCACTGTATGCATAATCATAAGCTCTTAACTTGAAAGAGGAAGCTTATATTTTTTCTCTTAAGATCTTGATGGATGAAGAAATGGCAAGTAGAAGCGGGAAACAACCAATCCCTCGTAAGATAGCAGCGAAAATATGTAACAAATTCAAGGGCCCTTCTATGGAGAGATCATAGCATCTGTGCAAGCTTGATTGTTATTGACTAACAATGCTTTGCAGGAGTGTCACTGTGGCATAATTGATCCAACAATATAACCAGACTGAATACTAAAATATGATAAAGACAAAAATTGCAACAGAAGTAATAATGCAGAAGTTAAAACAACAACAACAAAATACAAAAATAAAACGTAGCAAGAAAAAAAAACAAATCAGAAGTAGAAACCAAAGTGTTGTAAAGAAGAAAAAGAAGCACAAAAATTGAAAACAAAGCTAAACTACTAGTATACAGAAGATTCAATCAGCAAAGAAAACTTTACACGCTGGTCCCTCGCAATATTTCAAACGAGGACTGCTAATGGTGTGGGAAAACCATTGTCTCTGCAATTCCTTTAAAATTTCTGAGTTAGTGTCCAAGACAAAAGTAATCCAGAAATGGCCCAACACTTGAAATCTTGATGTAGATATCAACCCTTTGACAGATATGATTAAATCATCAAGATAAGCATGGAGACTGACCAACTCATCGAAATTTGTGTGTATAGGCCTTCTCAAGGCAATACTTGTATCAAATAAGCCAAAGGGCAGGAAATTGTAAGACATAATACCACGATTAGTAGTGGAAATGGTTTTCTGATAATTTTCCCCTTTTACCTTGATTTTATTGTAACCAAACAAACTGTCAAGTAAGGGCTCCAAGTGTAACTCTACAACCTGTTGCAGAAACATTCTCATATTGAGAGGAGGGAAAGGATTTCTTACAATTGCTTGCTTGAAAGTTTGAAGACTAATGCAGGTTCTGAAATTGTCAGGGGTCTTCGAAGCAGGTTCCCAATTTGAAACCCCTTCAGGGTGGACAAAAGAAAACATTTCAGTTCTTAAGGAATTCCTCAACTCCCTTCGAAAGGTTCCTTCCAGTGCAGAGTTCACAAGTCTTTGTTTTTTCCTAGTTGTTTTCATAATGTGCTGAACAAGACCTGGATCAAAACCACGAAGACCCGCATTAAACCAAGCAAAAACCTTTCGAAATCCACTAAGTAATTCAACAGATTTCATTTCTTCTTTATCCAAACCCTAGATATTTGTTTTAACATTTGAGGATGATCCGGGTGTCCTAATGTTCATGGAGATGGTTTCAATCACCTTCAGTTGTGACTCCTCTTCCTTTTCTTTCTTTCCTCCAACACTCAAAAAAAATTAAACCTCGAGAGGAGTCAAGCCTTCAAGAACTTCATTATTTTCTACATATATAATCTTCTCAAGCTTGAGAGGTTCATTTTGACTGACATCACAAATGCTTTCATTGTTAGGGATGGCCTTCCAGAATATTTCATTCTTAGAAATGTATGAACGATGTAGAGATTGGAGAGCACAATTAGGCCAGTGAGGTGAGAGCTGTTGAGTAGGAGAGGCTGCAAAGACAACTAATTGATAAGCTCTTGAATTCAATTCCTTCCTAACATGAGTGATGTTAAAAGATAGGATATTTGAGACAAGTGCCCAAACAATTTGGGAATATTGTTCCATCAGATTGTTCCTAGGAGAGCATGTCTTACGTGTCAGGTTCACAACAAGCTTGGAATTTCTAAACACTTAAAGGTGACCACAACCAATATTAAGGGCGTTCTCGATGCCTAACATCAAAGCTTCGAATTCAGAGGCATCATTTGAGAAAGCAAACTCCAACATGTATGACAGATTATGAATCTTTCCTGCAGGGAAAACCAAGATAATACCAGCCCCGTTACCCTCATCTGAGTGTGAACCATCGAAGTGCATACACCACAATTCATCCTCTAAATCAATTCTTTCCAAAGTAATATTATCTTCTTCAGCAAATATGGAATACACTCCTAGGTCTTGTTCGATATAGTTTACACTAGATTGCGGAACACTCTCTATGTAGGGTGAAATTCCTCCTTCTCTAAGGACTATGATATTCTTTCCATTCCGAGGAACAGATAAATGTGTCCTGTCAAGTGAGAGGTATCCACTTATTAGGGATTTCCAATCTCTCCCCAAGATAATCGAATAATTTCTTACAAGCATATCAATCACCTGAATGCTGAGGGTTGTCCTTATCTCGGGATGAGTGCATAAAACCAAGGTTACATCCTTAATCTCTCCTATGGTCATTTGCTGCAGACTATTATAGGAAAGCATGCTTCTGGAATTTTCGTTTGTACAAGATAAGCCTAGCTCTTCCATAATAATCTCCAACATGATACTTGGGCCTGAACCACCATCAATGAGGCAACAATGGGAAATTTTATCCATGATCTTTACAGAAATATAAAAAGGGGGATTTTTTATAGGGTATCTGAAGTTATGTACACCTACTTTATTTACAGAATAATCCTCTTCGCTTACCTCTTCGGAAATATTGTCTACAATGAAAGATTTTCCTTCCATGAATTGTTTCAGATGCATCTGTTGTTCATGGATGGCAACCATGTCTAGGAGGGTTGCATATGCCTTGATGTTGGCCAATTGATTCAAGATATTGTAGTTGGAAGGGGGGGGGGAGGAGTGATTCCTTGACTCTCAAGAACTTTGGAAACCTGGGGCATAACAACGGTTGAAGGTGAACTCGGGTTAGAAGAATTGTGAGGAGGGTCAAATTTTCCTTTTGGGGCATAGGATTTGTTCCTAGTATTGATGACCATGACATCTTCTGGCTCGAAAAAATATAGGACATCGATAGTGGCTTCTGGTCATTTACCAAAAATCTTGTCTCTGGCACTCTTCCTTACCTCACATGTGGTTTCGTCATGGTGTTCCTCGCAAAAGTTACACCAACTCCAAGGCAAGATAGCCTTTGTCTGGAAATGATTTTCAACCAAAACTCTAAAAGGAGGAGCAGAAGAAGATGGAGGTCCAGGGGTGAGTGGGTTGACAGTACCTTTTTGCTCAAAAGCTATCATACGGTTGTTCATATCTTGGACTAGCTGGAAGAGAGCGGCCATATTTGTCTGTCTAACTGATTCTTCCTGGGGTAGACGAGTTCATTCAAGCTGTTCCTCATACTCTAAACAAGTGTGCAGAGAGGAACAAAGATTATCAATGGCCTTTTCTTCAAGCCTGTGACGGTAAGGAGAAGGAAATGCATTGTAGTAATGCATGAAGGCGGCTTGGTTCTGGGGGAAGATAAGTTCGAGGATTTGATTATACAACTTGGTAAAACACAAGTTGAAGGACTTGCTGGTCTCACCCTCTTTGTAAGTGACGTTGTTGTAATCCCTTAACTTCTCAACAGGGATTTTGGATTGCCCGTAAGTGGATCGGAACCAATAAATCAATTCCTCCCAAGTAGACAAGATCTTAGGAGGAAGGTCAAAGAAATCGGCCGTAGCCTTTCCTTCCAAGGAATTGACAAACAGACGCATGCAAGTGTCATTGTCGTTAGCCCCTATATTATGACAAGCATTCGAAAATGCCACTAGGTGTTCATTAGTACTGACAGTGTTATTTCCTAAAAACTTAGGCAAATGCTCTTTAAACTTTAGAAGCAGGTGAGTAGAAGGTGCTAGGTTAAGAGGAGAAGACACATGCCATGGTGTGGTCATGGCATCTTCTTCGAACTGAAAAATGCCATACTTTTTAATGACTTTGGTGGGGTTTGTAGTAGATTGGACTGGGATATGGTGGCTATACAAGTTACCAATCAACAATGACG
This sequence comes from Picea engelmannii, assembly GCA_009831015.1. NCBI lineage: Eukaryota > Viridiplantae > Streptophyta > Pinopsida > Pinales > Pinaceae > Picea > Picea engelmannii. Next base: position 154,213 of record ML784391.1, read on the forward strand.
ATGAAGATTGGGCAGATGGAGCACTCCCAGTTCCACCAGAGCCACCACTAGATTCCATTCTGTGGATGATAGGTGAGGGAAATAAAGACGAGCTGAATGAATCAGATAAAGTTCTCATTAGAGCACTTTGTTGGGAAGATAACACAATGTTTCTCCTTCCTATTTCAGCAATAGGATTGATTTCAGGTGACAAGCCTCTTCTTCTTCTAGAAGCAAGAGAATCTAAGGACATGAAAGAAAGGAAAAAGCTAAAGAAACTAAAGGTTATTGTTGATTTCTGGGCTGCCTACGTCTAGCTTCCAATTGTTCTTGGACACTAACATCTCTTTCAATTCCTGCCCAAGAATGGTTAAGCTCAGCATGGGTCCTAGCAGTGTCTAAAATAGTATGAAACAGGTTCAAAGCAATGATGGTCTGGTCTTGGAGACCGGGCTCAAGATTGGGCTGTCTTGCAACAAGAACAATCATGAATAACAAAACAATCAAGGAATCAAAATAGAAAAGAAAGATGTATCAATGAAAAATCGAGTATAGAATTTAACCAGAGAGATATTGAAGATCTCCCCAGTATGGTCGCCAAATAAATGTTGAGGACACGATATGAATTGATCTTACTCAATCATTTTCAGACTTTACTTCGCTAAAGTAAAGTAGATGATAATATCACCCTATTTTTATAGCCAACAAAAATATATATCCTAACTCACAAGTATTAATTACAAGTGCTTAGGCTAGTCTTTTATCAACAAAAAGCTTGCTGGAAATTCACTTTTTATGTATTTTTTGAAAATATCAGTTGCTGAAATAAATGTAAGAAAAGAAGTAAAGACACCAAGATCATAATCAATATAGATGAGACATAAATAAATCCCTTATTTCATTCCAATTCACCAAAGAATCATTGTCTTTACAAAACTTCACACAGAAATATTGGACCAAAGTCAAACTTAGAAATCCCCGATGGAACATACAAAAGGACCTCTGATAGAAAACCAAAACTAAACTCTAAAAGATGGATCAACTTGCCACATATTTCTTCCCACTCGACTCTACACAATAGCCTTTATCAGCCATGAAATTTAATTCACAAACAGACAAGTCTACATAGACTATCAAAGATAGATCAACACCTCTGAAGAACAAGTGTCTGAATGATTTTATTCAACCCTGAATGTTGTTGTGTACAATAAGACAATGCTATCACAAAAGATAATTAGGCTATGATGAATATATGAATGAATGAAAGATGAACTATCTCAACATAACTCAAAGAGAAAACCTTAGCATGATTTGTGCTTCTATCCTCCTCTTGTTCCTCCCCTTAGTTCAGCTTTTAACAATTTAGAATTGGTTAGAGTAGTTGAACTAACTTATTAGTTAATCTAACATAAGGCCTTAACTAACTTTAGTTAAGGAAGGGGGGAAAAGTAATAATCATAATAGGGTCATAATTAAATAATAACTAATAGGTGGGACCCCCTTGTGACTCCCCAATAACAACAATCATTACATCATAACATAATCCATTTGTTAAGCAAACACACCCCTTATGTCTCCCTTCAAAACATATTTTCCTTTGACCATTTTAGCTCATAAAACTTGAAAATAATTCAGACTAATACTCATATATCCAAAATAAAACATGTTGTCCAAAATAAAACATGCTGTCCAAAATCCATGGAGTCCACTGTCATAAAACAATAAATGACATAAAAATTAAAACCCATATTTTCCAGTCTGTGAAGAAACCCTTCCTTGGTTGCTGCTGTCACCTCCTGATTTCCATGAAATTGCCTTGAGCTGGGAAAATCCTTTAGGATTTATCTCAATAATCACATGGGAACAATCATCCCTTAGATGCATCCGTGAAGTCACAGATTTGTCAGAGTCATTGGAGGTTGAGGAAGGGGTAGTGACAACTTTTCCTTTATCAAATGCATGGTGGGATTTAGTCTTCAATATCTTGCTAGCATGGGAGGATTGCACTGGCGAGTGGTTAGAGGAAGCTTGGGAAATAGGGTTCAAAGGTGGGGGAGCATGCAAGGTTAAGTTTGGCTAGCCACAGTGTTGGGATACTGTCGGGTGAACAATCTCCTTCCACCCATCATTTTTCGAGACTTCAGTCTGTAAAGAGACATGAGGAGGCACATGTATACCAAGGGCTTGAGGGGATTGGAAGGGAGGCCTTTCAGGCCTCAGTTGGACTATTCCCTGTCCAATCCAATTAAAGAACCCAGCGTGGAACAATTGGCCAAGCTCTTCAGAATCAACATCAAAATGTATTGAGAACCTAGGCCTCCTTGGGCCTCAGTTCCAGTTACCTCTACCTCTGTTTCCTCGGCCATGGATTCCTCGACTGAAAAAACTCATCTTGCATATGTTAACAATTAGCAAATAGTCTTTTAAATAACCATGCATGACAACTCCTTAAAAATACAAAATAGATTTGGCTCAGAATGTATGTGGCTCATACAATCCAATCCATACAAATTGTTCTAATGTTAATCAATGAGCAGGGGGGTGGAAAAAATGTTGAGGGATACATGGGGGGTTTGTAATTTGTGAAAAAATGATATAATGAAAGGGAAGAGATATGGTCACTGCTCAATGATAACAACAATCAACTGTAAGCAAACCAATAAACCTCACTGCAATCCACACAAAATTATGCCATTTCTATTCAATATAATATATAATTTTTCTTAGCTTTGATCAATATCAGAACAGGGGGTGAAAAATGAATATGGGATATGTGATGGGGTTGTAATTAGCGGAAAATGAGACAATGAGAGGGAAAAAAATGTTTATTGTTCATGAGATTAATCAAGCAATCCATAACATCAACCAACAATCAGATGACTGAGTAGTAATTCCTGTGTATTTAACTAGTTCACTATCCAATAATAAAATATCCAATACAGTGACATTACGAAACACAAGTACTTCAAAAAATTTGTAAGAGGTTATGTTCCTTTTATTCGTACATTCTACATGTTATAACAATCAACAACAACACTCAATCTGTAACCATTAACATCCATCATTTCCATACATTTCCCCAATCCACGTCTGTATTTGAAAGTAGTGTTTCCAAAAAATAATAACGAAGACTCTACTTCTGTTAATAGAGCCAATCAAGATCTTGTAATGATATCCGTTACCATACATATATATGCAGTAGAAAAATCAAAATGATCAAGACCTCACATATCACGCCCGAAAGGCAATTGACTATAACCAACAACCAATATTTAGACACAAGCTATGCATAAGCCATTTTTCGAAACTTTGTAACCATGTCACTGTGTAACAAATATCTCAGTGCGACTTAAAAATGAGCCAAACATCCCACACAAATGTCATCAACAGTGATCAATTGCAAAAATACAAACACACTTAGAATTCAGGGGCATCACTGGGCATACAAAGAAAGCCATCCATATTATACGCGGTGCACAACTGAGAGGATTCCATGGTGTCATAATTCCCATAACCACACAACAATATATAAACATGATATAACTCAAAAAAAAAACTTTAGTCTGGGCCATTTATTAAGTCGCCTGTGAGTGACCAGGCCGCACACATTCAAGTGTATTCTACCAATGACAAGATATGAAGTAAACATATCCAATCCAAACGAACCGAATAACCAACACGCCCGTCATCGACAGTGGTCAATTTGCAATCAATAACGCGCTTAAATCTTAGTGGATATCATGCAAACAAGTCATCCATACTACACACGGTGTGTAACTGAGAAAACTTCATGGTGCCACAATCCTGCTAATCACACAACAACATACGACCATGATATAACTCAATAAATCGTGCCGAGCTATTGATTTAGCCAATCGTGATTGACCAAGCTATGCGTACTTAGGTTTATTCAACCAACAACAAAATATGCAATGGGTATACCCAATCCAATAATTTACGTTGCAAAACACCCTCTATAGAACGCGACCTGTGTGAGCAGTCCCCATATTCGTAACCAATGCCAACGATCAAACGAAACATCAAAAGTGTGAATATTAGTGACTCTATATCAACTAACAAATTCCACTGTGGTAGAGGAACAACCAACCGAAGAAGCCATGGTAGCTATGCATAACCATGCATCCAATCAACACAGGGTATATGCCCTTCCATAAAAATCGTTGAGTTACTTAGCATAAGGCGGGTGACTGTGACCTTAAAAATCATATAGCAATGCAACGCTTATGTTAATATCACAGAGGTAGTGATGGGAAGCCATACCAACATGATGGCTATATGACCCATGGGTGAGCTCATACTCAAGGTAATAGACCACAATAACTAGAAACCACTTGATAAGCGTGACAATTTCCCTATGCATCCCAGTCTGGAGGGTTAAGGGTTTGCACAGTAGCCTTCATAGGAGGAATGAAACTGAATTTAGTGAGACTCTGAGGCTGAAGGTGTATGCACAAGGGGCTGTGGTGCTTGTGGATGGGAGACGGTCCCTTGGCAAGGTCGAAACAAGAAAACATGGCTCTTAATTAAACCCAATAACCGTGAAGACAATCATCCAGCCAAAAACCCTTCAACCAACACACAGTGGTAATAAGGAACTATCACTCGGGAAGATTAACAATCCAACGAATTTAACTGATGAAAGCCGAACCATCTATTTTCCATTTAAATCCAAAACTCCACATAGTTGCAACATTGAGGACAAACAAAAACCCACACAACTGAGATGAAATCATTTCATAACCAGAGTGAAGTCAAGAATGGCCAAAAGAGACATACCTGTTAATCAAAATCCTCAAGACGAGGGGTGGCCGAGCGGTTTCACCCTGCTAAAAATCCGAAGCGTGAACACAACAACAAGATCAACAATAGTCTGACTAGGGTGGAAGCCAACGGGAAGGGTAAAGGTGATGTGCAGTAAATGCACATTGCCTCCACCCTCATCTCATTTACTCCATATTACATGCCAATGAGCCTTCCATTAACACCATTAATCAACCAGTGGATCGATAGTATCAATACATTTAAACCATAGCATAATCCAAGTTCACATAATAATTCAACCAATTGCAATCATATATGTATCCCATGGGTACCATAATATGCAGTGTCCTATTGATTTTTGTTAATAAAAAGGATGGAAATATGGGGTTTTGTATTCACTTTAGACAACTTAATAAGGTTATTGTAAAGAAAAAATATCATTTTCCAAGGATTGATGATCATTTTGATGAGTTAAAGAGAGCAAATATATTTTACAAGATTGACTTGAGATCAAGATATCATCAAATGAGAATCAAAGAAGAAGATACTAGCAAAACAACCTTTTGGACAAGGTATGACCACTATGAATTTGTGGTGGTGCCCTTTGGGTTGAAAAATATGCCCACTACATTTATGTGTCTGATGAATGTGGTGTTCAAATATTTCCTGGACAAGTTTTTCATTGTATTGTTGGATGGTATTCTTATATATTCCGAGACATAGGAGGCACATGGACAACATTTGAATGGTGCTACGGGTATTGAGAGAGCACCAAAAGAATATGGCATAGCAGTGGATCCGAAGAAGATTGAAGCAATCAAAATTTGGCCAAGACCAACAAACATTTCAGAGGTTAGATCATTTATGGGTCTAGCTGGTTACTACAAAATATTCGTTGCGGGATTCTCCAAGATTGCACACCAAATTGTTGATACAAGTAGAATTGGAAATGTACTTCCACATTGGCTTGGTGTCTAGCATGTGGAAGTCATCCAAAGTCTTCTAAATGTGAGACTTTACTTTAAAAACTAATTATTAAATTAAAGTTCTTTTATTAGCGAGTTGATTTTTTCTAAGGAAAATGATTTAATTAGAATAAGTGAATTAAATAATAATCGTTGATCTTAAGTGAGGTGAGAAGTAATTTCAACTATCAATCACTTTGGAGATTAGGGTTAGGTCATTACTCAATCTTACAAAAGAAAGGCTATGATAAAGGAGAAGATACCCTTTGGTGAGATAACAAGGTCAGACTTTTGGTGAGAGACCAAGGTGGAACTTTTACAGAGAGATAGAAAATAAGGAATTTTTCTAGTGTGAAGTTAGTTGAGAGTGTAGAAGTAAAGAATGACTTTTCCTTACACATTGTATGAGTGAGTGAGATCTCATAGAGAGAGGGTGAAGAGTATTTAATCCAAGTGTTGATGCAAAGAGTGTTGGATCACAGAGAACTGTGATTCAAGATCGTGGCTAGGTGGAGAAGGAATTCCATCTAGAGATCATACATGTCAAGGAGAAGAGAGAGTAGAGGCATTTGTAGGTGGGATTCAATTGATTGAAGCCAGAGGAAAGAGTAGTACCATATGAAGGTTTCCCTACAGTATTTCCGTACATGCATGCATGCGCTAGTGGATACAAGAACATATACGTGGGTGAGATGAGGCATAGGCGCGTATACCTTGAAAAGTGTGTTGTTCCAGGGCCGCACAATAGTATAGACTTTGCTAGGTTTTTCTGTAGTTGTATTTATCTCAATGGGTCATTATCCCTATTATGGGAGCCCTAATTTGACCATAATAAAAGCATCTAAGTATTGGTGTTCCCTTCGGGGTTTATCCAAGGATTTCTACCCAAAAATATTTGTGTCTTGTGTGCAAGATTTTGGTTTCCTTATTTATGATTTCGGTGTAATGTTTAGTTGATAACTCAGTCGTTCTTTGATTCAATAAGTGATTTATTTGGAATTAACTGTCGGATGCTAGGTTGAGGGGAAAAATCAACATGGTATTAGAGAACATCCTATGAGAGCAAGCCATATCTCAGATCCATAGTAGTTGGAGGAGGATCTATCAGATCTGCAGGGATATCTTGTCAGATCTATAACCAACAGATGGAAATCAAAGGAAATTTTTTAGGGAAACAATAGTACTAAGGAAAAACTAGGGTTTTGTAGGTTTATGGTGTTATACATAGATTACAGAACGAACATACACGTACGTACTTGGGCCTCTTTGAAGACAAGAGTGTATACGTGGGGTTTAGTAAGCACATATGCATACATGCATGGGTCTCATTAAGGGAGGTTGCATACATACACATGTTAGAGTGGTGAAATGCGCATACAGGTTCATACATGATAGTATAGGGAATTTTTTTTTAGCCAGGGTAGATCAACAAAGTCTGGGCAACAAGAAATTTATGTTGGGTGGCTTGTTGAGTAATGACAGGAGGATAGGTGACCAACAAGGAGATCTCAGATAGGTGGAGAAGGACTTCCATCTAGATATATAAAGCCACATGAGGTACATAGGAGCAGAGATGAACTTTTTCTTACTTAGGAGAAAAGAAGGACTTTTTCTCAAGTTCTTGGGTCACAAACGACTATGAATCAAGGGGATCTCATATGGGTGAAGAAGGAATTTCATTCAGAGATCAGGGGATGCCAGATCTATCGTTGAGAGTGACAAAGGACAAGAAGTAGATAGATTTGAAGGTTGAATAACTAAGAGGGATTCAACCTTTAGGTTCAGGTGGGAAGGAACATCCTTCCAAGTATGTCTAGAAGAATTCATGGTATGAGATGACCATGCATGATGCTCAGGAGCAGGAGGATTCTAGGAGCATGATCAGAGGAAAGTATTCAAAGACATGTCCACATGAGATGGAAGGGATAGATTCTATTTCAAAGGGAGAATCCAATCAAGTGGATTGGACAATAACCATGGTAGCAGATCGGGTAGCGAAGACAAAGCCAACTATAGGTGGGAGAAGTACATTGATTGCTAAGAGAGAGTGTTGATGCATGTAGCATCAGAAATGTACTTTCACATTAGCTTGGTGTCTAACATGTGGAAGTCATCCTAGTCTTCTAAGTATGATACTTTACTTTAATTAAAGTAATTATTAAAGAAAAATTCTTTTATTAGTGAGTAGAGTTTTATTTAAGGAAATTGATTTAATTAGCATTAGTGAATTAAATAATAGTCGTTGATCTTAAATGAGACGAGAATTAATCTCAATAGTCAATGACTTTGGAGATTAGGGTTAGTTCATAACTCAATCTTATAAAATAAAGGCTAGGGTAAAAGAGAAGATACCTTTTGGTGAGATACCAAGGTCAAACTTTTGGTGAGAGACAGAGGTGGGGCTTTTACACAAATATAACAAAGAAGAAATTTTTCTAGTGTGAAGTCACTTGAGAGTGTAGAAGCAAAGAAGAAATTTTGCTTACACATTGTATGAGTGAGTGAGATCTCATAGAGAGAGGGTGAAGAGTATTTCATCCAGGTGTTGATGCAGAGAGGGTTGGATCACAAAGGAGTGTGATTCAAGATTGTGGCTAGGTGGAGAAGGAATTCCATCTAGAGATCATACAGGTCAAGGAGAAGAGAGAGTAGAGGAAGTCGCATATGGGTTTCAGCTAATTGAAGATAAAGGAAAGGGTAGCGATGTATAGAGGTTTCCCTACAATATTTCTATATGTGTATGTGGGCTCTAGTGAGGACATGCATGTATATGTGGGTGAGCTAAAGAACATGCACGTATACCTCAAAAATTGTGTTGTTCCAGGGTCGTACAATAGTACATACTTTTCCAGGTTTGTCTGTAGTTGTATTTATCTCAGTGGGTCACTATCCTTGTTACAAGAGACCTGATTTAACCATAATAAAAGCATGTAAGTATTTGTTTTCCCTCAGGGGTTTTCCCAGGGGTTTTTACTTCAAAATATTTGTGTCTCATGTGCAAGATTTTAGTTTCCTTATTTATGCTTCCACTATAATGTTTAGTTGATAACTCAGTTGTTCTTTGATTCAATAAGTGATTTATTTATAATTAATTGTTGCGTGTTGGGTTGAGGGGTAAAATAAACATGGTATCAGAGCACATGCTCTTAAAGGAATCTAGATCTCACATCCATAGTAGTTGGAGGCAGATCTATCAGATCTGCAAGGATATCTTGTCAGATCTATAACCAGTAGGCATAAATTGAAGGAGATATTTCAGGGAAACAACAATACTGAGGCAAAACTAGGGTTTTTTAGGTTTATAGAGTTGTATGTAGGTTACATAAGGAACAACCGTGTACATACATGGGCCTCTTTGAAGACAATAAATCACATACAATATATTCTATATTATGTTTACATTGACATATGGAACCCTTATTTATTTATTTTTTCGTAGGCCAAATGCACATCAACTATGAAACACGCAAAAGCACATTTCACACAATACAATACTTAACATTGAAAAATTGTTAATGACATGTACAAGATTAAACTGCTAAAATGCCTACAAACGCAAAAGATTTTCCAAGTTTAACAAAATTTGTTATGAACATTGCCACATAACACTTTCTACTGCAACAAACTTGTACTTTTCTTATAGAATATCTATTTGCATTTGCACAACACTTCGATCCAAATATCACAATTGAAATGCATCAACAATTAGTAATCAACCCCACAACAATTTCATGATCCTATGGAACTCTAAAAGCAGTAGAACATGGCATAATACATTTAGTTGGTTGAGAATCACACACATAAAGCATAGCAGGATCCTAACAGGTAGTACAATATTTAACACCCAAGATATTTGGCATTGTTATATGCAAGCAAATTCCTTAAACACCTTGAAATTTTCTGATGTCGGATCTAGCATATACAAGCAACACAAATCACTCCACCTCCACAGTCTGCTCACCTATATTTTCCTCCCTCGTGTTCTCCTCATAAGCATATGTCTCCTGTAGTTGGGATCACTAATTCTATTTTCAACCATTGTGTGGATAATTCATAGCACTCATTGTGGAACAATTCCACCCTTCTGCACCTTCATATTTGCAATGGCTCTAGGCCGGGGACTTTGATATCCACGTAATTTGCATGATGATCAAGTCATTTATGGAAATCTTATTTGAGAAAAACAATGACTAATTAGAACCTATGCGAATTAAATGTTTTGGTTTTCTATGATATTTCTAATGCTTTCTATTAATCATTCCCCGTAAAAATCTTGTGTCAACGACAATTTAGACAAGGTTCATGGACAAATTTCCTTGCTAAACTTAAACAATATGACGCGGACATTAACTTCATGGAAGTTTCCACATGACAAGTACTGTAAATTGATCACTGGTATTGAATCTATAGAAACCCCCCAAGCAAATGATGCACTAACTCAAGATGTAACCATCTCTCAAAAAACTTGTCATCAAAAGGATCTTTACCTAGCCATTTCCAAGAAAACCTGATAGGCCAGTAGATTTGCAGATATCATATTACATAGGAAGTCATGGGCAGTACATAGAAGACTGTAAACGATGACGCTCTCGCACAAGAGACACAAGGACCACATAGCATTTTCGACTATTGAAGTGTCAAGCAATATGATCCAGCTAGATCACACACATACGACACACCCATATAGTTATGAACCCACATTGAGAAAAGACCACCAAGAGTACAACGAATAGTTGGAACTACATACAAAATTAGAGGAACCTAGATCCAAATTTCAATGTACTAGTACATGAACACTAGCGCATGGAGCTGACATGAAAATAAGAACATCACTGCGACAATTTATGGTTGTGTTTTGAAATATTTATACCACTTTCTAGGGCCATAGTATTCACAACCAATTTGAATTTATCCACAAATAGGGCTCCCACTAGCTGTTGATTGGGAAATTCTACTATCCACCCAACTACTAGGTCCATTTATTCCAGGAATCATAGTTCAACTGCAAAGTCCTTGCATCCGTGGTTTCTCCTAGAAAATATGTGATTTACCACAACCAACAGTTCATGCACACTGCTTGCCTCCCACTATGTCATTCTCACATCGACTGACATTGAGAAGGAAACTATTAGGAATGGGACCCAACATACATTTGATTAACAAGATCCCTAGCTGTGCCAAACATTTTCTTAAATTATGCTTCGAAGTTCCTATGCTTCGTCAACTCTCTCTATCAACATCTGTCGTGTGTTTTTCCATGGATCAACACCATTACTGAACCCAACAGGTCCATTATGCAGACTGCCCCCTCTATCAATTGTATTTGTCCTCTTCTTCTTTGTTATAAACCAAGCCTAAGCAAATATGAGGATGACATTGGGTCTCTTTGTTGGAACAATGACCTTGTCCTTGCAATTTGCAAGTTCTCGAGTAACTAGGAAAATTCGAGCTACATGAATTAGGCCAACTACTTCTTGAATTTGTGGAATACAAGATGAAGCACGCCCATGCTTCATCGATCCATAGGAGGCCAAAGCAGAGAGAAGTTGTCATCCCAGACAAATGTAGACCAAATCCAGATGCCACCTCCAAGAAAACCTTACTCATTATAAAAGCTATCTGCAACTGAAAAAACAACCTAGAAAGATGATTTGCACTTACTCAAGCAATGTGCAGGTATCCAATGTCCTAGACACATTCACAATGCTAAAAATTTAACATAACATTTTTCTGATGTCCCAACATGTCTTGAACTGGGGACCACTTGTTGGAGATAATTAACACACACCTATGATTTTTTTTTTCCTAAGGTTTTCCCTATGTTTATTAGTCATTTTCCAGTCTTCTACATTTTAGGGAGAATATTCATTTTCCTACATTCTAGGGGAATATTCTCTTCAGTTCACACTTCGGTTGGATCAGTTGAGTGGAGTCTTGATGCCACATTGGTTTCATCACCACGAAAAATTGGGATCATCACTGCTAATGCACATTGACCTTGGGATTATCACCAGAGTGGCACATTACTGATGCTTCCAGTCAATTAATTGAGGATTGAGAAGCTAGTTGACTTAGACTAGGTGGAAGCTAACTCTCGTAATAGCCGATGTGTGTCCAGATAACTCTATACCACCACTATGGTGCATTATCTCATGCATTATGGTGAATTAGTTCATCTATGCAATGCATATCTATTGTATTGTATCATTCTTTCATACAATTAATACAATTATTTGATTCTCTCTCTCTCTCTCTCTCTCTCGTTTCTGTCTTTTCTCAATTTTTTGTAAACTATGTATGTCCTTTTTTATCTAGATATTATCTATGCGGTTTCATCCACATTTACATGGTATCAATGCTGACAAACTTCTAGGAAAAAGACACACCGATCTCTTTTTACAGGTACCGAATATTGAAGACAACGGGAAAATGGAATTTCCAAAAGAATTAATTCTTACACCGTACAATTTATTTGCATGCAAGCACAATATGGAATTGCATATTCTATGGAGAGGATTATACAGGTTAACCATTGGCATAGAGACCAAACCCACATCATCCATAGAAAAATCCAAGTATCTGAATCAGATGGATGAAGTGTATGGAACTATTTGCAGTCTCATTTCTCCTAAGCTCCTCTTTCACATATCCTCCTGTAAAACCCTCAATGAATTCTGGACCACCATGGAAGGAATTTTTGGCAAACAATATGAGACGAGGGTACATATACTCGAGGTGGAATTTCACTTTGGATCCAATTTTTTTTGACAATCTCCAAGATGTTTTTACCAACTATAAGGATTTGTTGTCGCAACTCAAGCCTTGTGGGGTTGATAAATCTAAGGAGGAGAAACAAATGGTTCTTACCATTCTTTCCAAACTTGTTCTAGAATACTCAATGTTTTTATCCACATTTCATTCAGTTAGGCTCACCTCTGGATCCACCTATACTATGCCCTCTCTTGAGGTCTTTAACGAGTCTCTGATGCAAGAGTAGAGAAAGCTCATCAACATGGGAAAAATCAAAGGCTCAAAGGCACATGCACTTGCTATGCAAGATGGTAGCAGTCACCAAAATTAGAAATCTAAAAACAAAGACAAAGGGAAGGCACATGCAAATCCAAAGAATGAAGGGTACTCAAAACCCTTCAACGATTTGTCCAGATTGAAAGGTGGAAAGGGAAGAAAAGGGGAGAAATGCACTTACTACCAACGAAGATTCCATTCAGAATCCACATGCATGAAAAAGAAAATAGATCAAATGGAACAATTACTTCAAAAAAAAACCTTGGATATCGCATCCCCGAGGGTGCCAAGAAGAAGAATCCAAAAGATCAAAACCCCAAGAAAGGTAATTCTAGCCATGCTTTGATTGCCATTAACTTCTCTCCCAATGCTTGGATTGTAGATTCAACTGCATCACACCACATGGCATCCACAAAGAAAGTATACTCTTCATTGGATGCATGCAAAGGTCCTCCTATTATGATGGAAAATGACTCTCCAGTGGAAGTCACCGATAAAGGGAGAGTTGAACTCACAAACGAGAGCTTCGAGAATGTGCTACAGATTCCCAAAATATCCTTCAATATTTTCTCTGTGTATCAGATGAAAAAATACAACACCGGAAAGAGAGTTATATTCACACTTGATGTTGTGGATATCTATGACATGCAAGCTAATTCCAAAGTTTCTACTGGTGAGGTAAATCACCAATCTAGACTCTACACATTTTTTGAATTTATTGAACCATATTATGCATTACTACTTACGTATACTGATGATAGCAATAGGATATGGCAAAAAAGGCTCAGGAATTTATATTTTAGATACATGCAAAAACTTAGCAAGCAGGGAATGGTTGAAGGTCTACCTAACATCCACTTCTCCAAAAGAATTTTTGAGGTATGTGTCCTTGGAAAACACCCTCAAGAGATATTCGACAAAAGAAAGACTCAAAAGGCCTCCTCTCCTTTGGATATGATCCACAATGATCTCATGGGACCTTTTATACATCCATCAAACAATAAAGCAAGGTACATGCTCATTTTTTTTGATAATTTCTCACGCTACACTTGGGACTTTCTTTTTCAGGCACAAATTTGAAGTATTTCAGCATCTCAAAGATTTCAAAGCCCTTGTTGAGACACAATTAGGAAGGAAGATCAAAGTCCTATGAACATATAATGTGAGGGAGTATGTCAACCATGAGGTATAGAATCTTTGTCTTGAGGCTGAGATTCAATTGTAGCACACAATTCCCTATACTCTGCAACAAAATGGAGTTGCTGAGCGGAAGAATAGATCCTTGAAAGATATGGCATCGTGCATGCTGCATGCAAAGTCACTTCCACATATATTATGGGATGAAGAACTTAATTGTGTGAACTACATCCAAAACAGATATCCCCATAGATCTATCAAGGATAAGACCCCCTTCGAGGCTTGGAGCGGCCTCAAACCAGAAGTGACCCACTTCTGTATATTCAGTTCACGTGCATGGGCCAGGATTCCCTCTGAGAAGAGGAATACACTTGATCCATAGTGTACATAGTGTATCTTTGTTGGATACCCAAATGATGTGAAGGGATACAAACTCATTGATCCCTCTACGAACTGACTCATCATTGAGCACAATGTCCAATTCAAGGAAAGTATCTCACATGCACCTTAGGATTTGCATGCAGACACTTTTGTTCTTCCACCTGTAAGAGATGATGAGCATGGAAATGATGACTCTTCTTCAGATGAGAGTTCTGATTCAAAGGAATCAAATGATTCATATACTGAGTCAGTACAGTTAGATGTAGATTTAGTGCACGCAGATGCATAGCCATATCCGAGGCCCAAATGTGCCAAGACTACTCTTCAGGATGAAAGATATCTTGTTGGGGATCCAAATGATACCAGGAGGACTCAATCTGATTTTGAGGAGCCTCCTCTTGCACTCACCACCACTAAACCGATGCCACCCAAGAATATTTTCTTGTTTAAATATTTAGATCCATAGTCCTATGACGAGGCTACTGGGAATCCCTTTTGGGAATCTTCCATGTAGGAGGAGTACAACTTCCACCTCAAGAACCAGACTTGGGATCTGGTTCCCTTTCCTTCAGGAAGGAAACTTTCTAGGTTTAGATGGTTCTATAGGACCAAGAGCGCAACATATGGACATGTTAGCAAATACAAAGCCAAGCTAGTCACCAAAGGATTTCAATAGGTTCATGACATTGAATATGATGATACCTTCACTCCAGTACCGAAGATGAATTCCATACACTTGGAACTTTCCATTGCAGTAGCTAAGGGATGGGAACTCCATCAGATGGATGTGAAGAATGCATTCTTCACATAGATCTCTTTGAGGAGATATATATGGAGAAACCCTAGGGATTCATGCATGATTCATCTTTGGTCTTTCAATTGAAGAAGTCCCTTTATGGCCTCAAGCAGGCCCCAAGTGAATGGTATTCCAAGATGGAATCCTACCTACTATCACAGAATTTTGTACATTGTAAGTCAGACCTGAACATTTACATGCTCAAGAAAACTAATTAAATTCTACTCCTAGTTCTGTATGTTGATGATTTTATGATCATCGGTTGCTCGAATTCAGTGATTGTTGTAGTCAAGAGGATTCTGCATGGCATGTTCTTGATGACGGACATGGGTCCACTACATTTCTTCCTTAGTCTCGATATTAGACATGATGCATCATGCATCAAACTGTCTCAGGCCAAGTGTGCATGACATCTCCTTGAGATATTCCACATGACAGACTGTAAGTCTGCCTCGACTCATTTCCTATCAAAAGTTAGACTTGAGGATGGCGGGGACACACCACTGGTGGAAAATAAAATGTACAAACAACTAGTGGGGAGCTAATTGTATCTCACACACTCCAGACCAGACCTCTCCTATGCAGTCAGAGCAGTCTCTTGGTTCATGCAAGAGTTACATGAGATACATTGGAAGGATGAAAAGAATATCCTTCGATATGTACAAGGAACCATCGCCTTTGGGATTCACTATGTAGCAGACTCTGCATTGGACCTCATCGGGTTCACTAATTCTGACTAGGTTGGCGACAACATTGATCACAAGTCCACATCTGGTTACTCACTTAGTCTGGGTTTCAGTCCCATATGTTGGTCAAGCAAGAAGAAGGATGCTATTGACCTATCTTCAATCGAGGCCAAGTACATAGGGGTATTTAACATAACCATCCAGGCTATGTGGCTACAAAGTTTTCTCACTGAGTTAGGCATTCATTTTCACTGGCCGATAGTCATTTGGTGCGACAACCAGAGCACTATGAAGTTCTACAGAGATCTAGTTAAGAGGCAACAAACGAAGCACATCAAGATCCACATGCACTATGTCCAGGACCTAGTGCATGAGGGGATCATTGACCTATAGTTTTTTCCTTCAGTAGAACATACTGCATACATATTCACCAAGACCTTCACTGAGAAGAAGTTCCATTCTCTGCACAATCGTCTTGGAGTGAAGGACACAGTTTCCTAACAACTGTCAGTTCTTTTTTGATACATTGTACCTTGAGGGGGGGGTTTCCCATGAGTTTTTCCCTCTTTCCTCATTTATTTTAGTGTGTCTTTTATTTTCAAGTACCTAACATTGCCTCATTTCTAGGACCCATTCTTTTATTTTCACCATAATGATGTTCATGGGGGTGTTGGAGACACTTCACACACACCTATGGTTTCTTTTTCCTAAGGTTTTCCCTATGTTTATTAGTCATTATCCATTCTCCAACATTTTAGGGAGAATATTCATTTTCCTACATTCTAGGGGAATATTCTCTTTAGTTCACACTTCAGTTGGATCAATTGAGTGGATTCTTGATGCCACATTGGTACGTCCATCACCATGCAACATTGGGATCATCATTGCTAATGTATATTGTCCTTGGGATTGTCACTAGAGTGGCACGTTAATGACACTTTCAATCGTTTAACTGAGGTCTGAGAGGCTTGTTGACTTAGACTAGGTGGCAGTTAACTCTCGTAACTTCCGTTGTGTGTCCAGATCACTCTAGACCACCACTATGGCACATTAGCTCATCCATTATGGTGCATTAGTTCAACTATGCAATGCATATCTATTGTATTGTATCATTATTTCATACAGTTAATAAAATTCTTTGATTCTCTCTCTCTCTCTCGTTTCCATCTTTTCTCATTTTTTTGCAAACGGTGTATGTCATTTTCTAGCTAGATCTTATCTGTGCAAATTCATCCAAATTTACACCACCAAGCTATTAATGTGTGAAACTTGCTAAGTATCGAATGCCAGTGTTAGAAATTTGTACCAGGGTATAATATCTGGAAAAATAAGCCACCGTGCACCATATGTCAACATTATCCTCACTTTCTCTTCTTGCTTCTCTATAACACTAACTACATCAAGCAATAGTGTTCATAGATATAAATAAATAAGATCATCTTGTTTCCAAAACTTGCTTCCCTTTGATAGATAAATGTTAAATGATAGGACAAGTACATATTAACAACACAAAATACATGGCCTAGAGCCATGCAACCATTGTTGAAATGAGAAAAGTACATAGCACAGTTCTATGAAATGTACTAGTTTTCCCTTGCATGTGTTATAATTTTCAAATGAAAATAATCCAAACTATATTTCTGTTTTGCAATCTGTTGCGCCTTTTCTCAATTCAATGGTTATCTATTTTAATGCTATAATTTATTACTTCATCAATGCACTATCATCCAATCAGTGCAAGTCCAATAATTTTGATTCAATACATTGTCCATTCACATCTAACACAAGGCTAGCAAATTTGTGTAATTCCGAAATAGTCTTTGGTGACAATTTGTTCAGTTCTCCATAGAACATTCAATATGCAGACGCCTTGGAGTTGTGCACATCAAATCTTGAAAAACCTTGGATTTCCAACTTGTTGAGGAAAAGATATGAATTGATCTTACTCAAGCATTTTCAGACTTTGCTTGGCTAAAGAAAAGTAGATGGGAATATCACCCTATGTTTATAGACAACAAAAATAACATCCTAACATCACAAGTATTAATTACGAGTGCTTAGGATAGTATTTTATCAACAAAAAGCTTGCTGGAAATTCACTTTTTATGTAATTTTTTGAATATATTAGTTGCTAAATTAAATGTAAGAACATAATTAAAAGACACCAAGATGATAGTCAAGATAGATGAGACATAAAGCAATCATTTATTTCATTCCAATTCACCAAAGAGTCATTTTCTTTACAAAATCTCGTAAATCAATCTTAGACCAAAGTCAAACTTAGACATCCCCGAGGGAACATACAAAAGGACCTCTGACAGAAAACCAAAACTAAACTCTAAAAGCTAGATCAACTTGCCATAGATTGCTGCCCACTCGACTCTGCACAATAGCCTTTTTCAGACATGAAAACTAATTCACAAATAGACAAGTCTACACAGACTATCAAAGATAGATCAACACCTCTGAAAAACAAGTGTCTGAATGATTCGATTCTGCCCTAAATATTGTTGTCTATAATAAGACCCTGCTATCATAAAAGAGAATTAGGTTGTGATGAATATATTGTTGGCATGTTTACAGGCAGGTGTGCTTGTCATTGATGGCAAGATCAGAGTATGCAACGATGGCAAAATAAGGACAACGTAAGCTCATAAGAGTTTGATGGAAAACAGACAGGCAAGGAAGATTAGCAGCACAGGGATAATAACATGGAAATATCATAAGCATAAACTCCATTTCGGAGTTTCGAATACCGGGAGATTGAGAAGTCAAGAGTCGAGACTCTTCAACACAGGAGTCTCAGAGTTGCGAAATATGGAACCCCGAAATCCTGAAACAGGCACAACTACCGGAGTTTTGGATACCGGGAGATTGAGAAGTCAAGAGTTGAGACTCTTCAACACAGGAAACCTGAAGCCGAAAAATGCGAAATTGTGAAATGTCAAAGACTCCATTTCGGATTTTTGGATACCCGGAGTTGGAGGAGTCAAGAATCAAGACTCTTCATCATAGGAGTCCCGAAGTCGTGAAACCCGAAGTCGCAAAATGTGAAATCGCGAAATGTCAAAGACTCCATTTCGAAGTTCCGGATACCAGGAGTTGGAGGAGTAAAGAGTCAAAACTCTTAATCACAGGAGTCTCAAAGTCGTGAAACCCAAAGTCGCGAAATGTCAAAGACTCCATACCGGAGGTTCGAATACTGGGAGTTGGAGATGTCAAGGACTCTCACGATAGGAATCCCGAAGTTGTGAAGTTCAAAAAGATGAAAAGTTGATCTAACTCCATTTTGGAGTTTCGCAGACCGGGAGGTGGAGTTGTTAAGAACTCTCACATCAAGAATTTTGAAATCACGATATGCGAAATCACGAAGAGATCTGGACTGTCGAATCATCAAGAGTGTGGACCGTTGATCCGATTCCATTTCGGAGGTTTGAATACTGGGAGTTGGAAGAGTCAAGAGTTGAGACTCTTCATCAAAGGAGTCCCGAAGTTCTGAAATGTGAAATGTGAAAACACCTTTTTGGTGTAGGCCTTGGTCACCACCGGTGGTCACATCGTCGAAGAGCTGTAGAGAAGAGCTCGAAGAGACAAGCTCCATTTTAGAGTTTGGGACATGGAGAGTCGAGACTCCTCACCACAAGAATGCCGAAATGCTGGAATGCCGAAAGGCGAAATTGTGAAAGCACTTTATGGATAAGCACTTGGTCACCGCCGATGGTCACATCGTCGAAGAGCTGTAGAGAAGAGCTCGAAGAACCAAGATCCATTTCAAAGTTTCGAGGACCATGACATCGAGCGTCAAGAAACTTTACCACAAGAATGCCAAAATTCTGAAATGCCGAAATGCAAAATAAACGCAAGATCCTACGGATCCAATCCAACGGTGCAGATGAATTTAAGTATGATTGAAGGACTACTTTTTCTCTTCACAGTTAATAGATCAGTGGTGATTTAGTTGCTGAAGCGGTCTTTGGAGGTTCACAGTGTCACTGCTAGAAACCACTGATGGTTTCTGCCAGAGGACTCGAAGAGACTTCTGTGTGATTGCTAGAGGAGCTGAAGAGTCTATAGGAATCTGCCAGTGGAATGAAGACTATTTGTAGAGGCAATTGACAGATGGATCTAACTGCCAGAGAAGCTGAAGAGTTGCAATGATGAACAGGTAGAGTACTCGACATGAGAGAGCATGCAAAAGCATGGCGGGACAACATGCACAAGGTGCACAAAGACTATAAGTATGTAGAACAGAGAAGAGATGGGGGTTGTTGTTGTTGAGAGGGATTCAGGAGTGTAGAAGGAGGAGTGTGCAACAACTGAAATATAGAGAAGAGGAATGGAGCATTGAATGGACATGGCGCATAGAGCATAAAAGGCAGAAGCACATAAAGCGCAAGGCATGCATGGAGCAAGACAGTGAGACACTAAAGGAAGGATGAGGTGCTCTTATAGAGAAAAACAAAAGATTAGAAATCCCAAGAAGATGCAGACAGAGAGACACTTTTATAGGAGAGCTGAGTAGCATAGAAGAACAATGATAAGTCTGGTAAGCCAATGATAAATATTGTATCACTGTGATAAGTTTCATTAGCAAAAATTTATATGATAGGGTGGAAGGGAGGTGCTAGGGAGGACTATTGTCCTCAGAGGTTCAAGTGGATGCTTGAACAAAGGGAGTTGTAGCTTCCATCTGGTTGCAGCCAGAGAAACCAGGGTGGTAGGGTGGTGCAAGGGAGAACTATTGTTCTCTGTTATACAGGCTGGTTCCTGTGTGACTGGAAGTTGATGCTTCCATCCAGTTGGTGCTGGAACAATTAGGGAGTTGGTGCTTCCTTCTAGTGGGTGCTAGAGAAACTAGGGAGTTGGTGCTTCCTTCTAGTAGGTGCTAGAGAAAACAAAGAGTTGGTGCTCTCAGCAAGTTGCGGCTTGCAAAATAGAGGTTGTAGCCTCATTATGAGTTGGAGCTCATATGTATGATAATGTAAAGAATGTACATATTACTTATCATATAAAGAAGAAAAGGTTTTTACCCTTTATGGGTTTTCTCAGGAAATATCTGTCTCTGTGTATATCATATGTGTGAATGATGCTAAATGGTCTATTGCTTACTTCCTTGCATTATTGTGATTGTCATTGAGTGATCTGGAAAGAGTTTAAAATAAGTGTAATTGTTTAAGCAAGGTTACAACTGATTCACCCCCCCCTCTCAGTTGTACAACAACTGGTATCAGAGCTGGCCCATTTTATCTAAGGGTAGATCCTAGAGCTTAAACATGTCAAGCCATGAAGGAAATTCAACCAATAAGGCCCCTCTGTTCAATGGAACAAACTTTTCCTTCTGGAAAGTTAGAATGATAACTTACATAATGGCTTTAGGTGCAGATGTCTGGGATGTGGTAGATATTGGTTATGTAAAGCCAGTTGTACTAGCTAATAAGGATGACAAGCTAGAATTTAGCTTCAACACTAAGGCTATGAATGCTATATTGAGTGGGCTTGCAGAAGCAGAATTCGTAAAATTTATGCACCTAGGACCTGCCAAAGAAATGTGGGACAAACTCATTAGCAGTTATGAAGGTAATGAGAAGGTAAAGGACACCAAGCTTCAAATCTACATAGTACAGTTTGAACAACTGAAGATGAAAGAAGATGAAACTGTTGGAAAATACTTTCTGAGAGTTGAAGAACTGGTAAATGCAATGAAGGCACTTGGTGAAAAAAATTGAGGAACCTTCTTTAGTTCAGAAAATTTTGAGATCTCTACCAGATAGGTTCAACCCGAAGGTTTCTGCTATAGAAGAACTTAATGATCTAAAAACCTTGAAGTTTGATCAACTTCTAGGAACATTGACTGCATATGAAATGAGAATAGTTAAAGATAAACCCACCTCCAGAGAAGCATCATTTAAAGTGGACAAGAATGAGGATTCTAAGCCTGATGAAATTGAAGCAAAATTTGTGAAGAGACTGAAGAAGGGATCAAGAAAATACAAAGGTAAACTTCCTTTCAAATGTTTCAACTGTGGTAAGATAGGTCATTTTTCAAATAAATGTCCTCACAAATGAAAGGATCAGACATGTGATGATGAGGAGAAGCACAAACATAGAAATTTCTTTAAAGAGAATAATTTTAAGAAGAAAAGTCTTTGTGTAAACAATGACGATGATCCTTCAGATGATGAAGACAATGACTCCTCTATTGAAGATAAACTAAATGACTTCATACTTATGGTCAAAGAGGATTATGATAATAAAAGCAAAGGAAGTGAGGCTAATGAAGAAGAAGCTGTGGTTGATATGGAAGGATAACTAATCAGTGCACTGGAAGAGATTGACAGACTCAGAATTAAGAACAGAAAGAAAAAACAATTGTTGATACAGTTTGTGAAAGACAGTAAACAACTTGATGAAGACTTTGCCCTGCTAAAAGTAGAATTAGAAGAGGCAAATAAAATCGAGGACATTCTGAAACAACAGTTATCAGAAAGGAAGGCAAGATGTAAATCTCTAGAAGAAGAAGTAGTGAAAACTAGGAAAGAGTTGGAGAAGTTTCAAGCCTTGTATCATCAGAATCTGTCAAGTATCAAAGCCTCAGAAGGATTAGCCACCAT
>ML784391.1:176650-214837 GCA_009831015.1 Picea engelmannii
AGAAAAAGGTGTAAGGACCGAATCTGTAGAACAAAGAAATAATGCTCTCCCTACTCAAGGAAATCATCAGCATGGAATAAATCGACCTGTTCTAAGAAGACAACCATTTTCCAGGTACCAACATTTTTTCTACGGATATTGTTTCTTTTGTTCTAACTTTGGTCATAAAGCTGTAAACTGTTCTTTAAAATTAAATTATGAGCAATCAAGACATTCAAGGTATAGATATCTGCCACAACAAATAATGAGACATCCAAGTAACAAACCACCACAGACTACAAATCACTTGATGGATGGGAAAAGGACACAGGTTAAGCATAACAATTGTTATGATACTTTATTCAACGAACCAGAATGTTACATCTGTCATAACTATGGACATAAATCTGTTGACTGTCACTTAAGGAACTATGAATCAGATTTGAATTCCCCTGCTGAAAATGTCAATGTTTGGAAGAAGAAAGAAAGTGACAAGTGCAGATTAGTGTTGTCAACTCAAAGACAAACGAAACCTTGGTATATAGATAGTGGATGCTCCAAACATATGATGGGAGACAAAGATAAGTTTCTATCTCTAAGTGAAAGAAAATCAGGAAATGTAACCTTTGGAAATGATGCTCCAGGTAAAATAAAGGGTAAAAGGATGGTGAGTTTAAGTAATGGAAAAGGAAAATCCTAAGATGTTCTGCTTGTAGATGGGATGAAACACAATCTGCTCAGTGTAAGTCAAATCCGTGACAGAGGATGCGAAGTGGTGTTCACATCCAATGATTGCAAGATAAAGTCTGCAAACTCATGACAAGTGGTGGCCAAAGGCATAAGGACATAAAATAATGTATATGTGCTGAAAGAAGATAGAGAAGAGTGTCATCTAAGCAAACATGATGAAATATGGTTATGGCATAGGAGACTTGGACATCTAAACTTTTACCACTTAATCAAGCTCAAAAATTTTGAGGCAGTAAAAGATCTTCCGAGAATATCAAAACCCCAAGATTCTATGTGTAAACCTTGCCAAGTAGGAAAACTAACCAGGACACCATTTAAGGCCAAGATATTTACTTCAACAGAGAAACCACTCCAACTAGTTCATATGGATTTATGTGGACCATCAAGACAGGAAGGCACAGGGAGAGAAAACTACTTCATGCTGATTATTGATGAGTACTCCAGACTTACTTGGGTTACCTTTCTCAAGGAAAAAGCTGAAGCATGTGAGAAGTTTAAAATATTTAAGGCTTTAACTGAGAATCAAACAGGCAACAGGTTAAAGGTAGTAAGATCAGACAGAGGAGGAGAATTTATGTCAAGTGATTTCAAGGAATTCTGTGATAAGCATGGGATCAAGAGAGAATACACAATCCCAAGAACTCCACATCAAAATGGAGTAGTGGAGAGGCAAAATAGAACAGTGCAGCAAATGGCCAGGTCAATGATGAATGAGAAGAACATTGGTCAAACCTACTGGGTAGAAGCAATACACACAATAGTCCATGTTCTTAACAAATCCCACCTCAGACCACAAAGTGACAAGACACCTTATGAACTGTGGTATGGGAGACCTGCTTCAATCAAACACTTCAAAGTCTTTGGGAGTAAATGTTACATAAAGAATAATGATGAGAACCTTGGAAAATATGATGACAGGGCTGATGAAGGTATCTTCTTAGGATATGCTACAAACAGTAAAGGATACATATGCTATAATAAGAGGCTGCATAAAATGGTTGACTGTATTGACGTAAAAGTTGATGAAGGAATCCCAGCAAGAGAGGTGTACAATAATGAGTCTTCTACAGAGGACACAGCTAAAGCTGAAGATGAACAGGTCCAAGAATCAGAAAACAAAGACTCTGAATCAGATGAAGACTCAGATACTCAAACAGACTCAAATCAACAAGCTCCTTCAAATTCCTCCTCCAGAATTACTCAAAAGAATCATCCTGCAAGTCAAATAATTGGTGAAAAAGACAAAGGTGTACAAACTAGGAGAAAGATAATCACATATAGCTTTCATATAGCTTTCATATCCATGCTGGAACCTAAGAAATTTAATGAAGCTAGCGAAGATGACCTTTGGGTTAAAGCAATGAATGATGAACTTGATCATATTAAGAAAAACAATACGTGGGAGATGGTTCATAGACCAGAAGGTAAAAATATCATTGGTTCCAAATGGATCTTTAAGAATAAGTTGAATGAGCAGGGACAAGTTGTCAGGAACAAAGCAAGATTGGTCTGTAAAGGCCATGCTCAAATAGAAGGACTGGATTTTGATGAAACATTTGCGCTCGTAGCAAGGTTAGAAGCTATCAAAATATTTCTTGCCTATGCTTGTCATAAAAGGTTTAAAGTCTATCAAATGGATGTCAAGTCAGCTTTTCTAAATGGAGACTTAAATGAAGAAGTCTATATGGAACAACCAGAGGGTTTTGAACTGTCTAATAACCCTGACTTAGTATGCAAGCTGAAGAAAGATTTATATGGGTTAAAACAAGCTCTTCATTCCTGGTATCACAGACTGGATACGTATCTCAAAGACAAAGGGTTCAAGAGAGGAACAATTGACAACAATCTATATATCAAAACAGAGGGTGATGATTTGCTCATTGTGTTGGTCTATGTAGATGATATCATCTTCGGATGTAATAAGGATTCATTGGTAAAATGGTTTGCTTTTGCCATGGAGTCTGAGTTTGAAATGTCTATGATAGGTGAATTGTCATTTTTTCTTGGTCTGAAGGGATGTTCATTTCTCAAGAAAAATATCTAAGAGAAATGTTGAAAAGGTTTCAAATGGAAGATTCTAAACCTGTGGGCACACCTATGGTTATTGGATGCAAATTAAGCAAGGATGATGACTCACCTGATGTTGATCAAAGCTCATATAGGTCAATGATAGGCAACCTGCTGTACATCACAACATCTCACCCAGACATAATGCATGTTGTTGGAATGGTAGGAAGATATCAGTCTGCACCTAAACAAAGTCATTTTCTAGCTGTCAAAAGGATATTTAGGTATTTGAAAGAAACAATTACTTATGGTCTGTGGTATCCCAGAAATCAGAATTTTCAGTTAACTGCTTATTCAGATGCAGATTGAGCAAACTGTGTTGATGAGAGAAAAAACACCAGTGGAGGACCATTCTTCCTGGGTGACTCATTAGTAGCATGGCTTAGTAAAAAGCAAAGTTCCATTTCTTTATCGACTACAGAGGCAGAGTACATTGTTGCTGCTACCTGTTGCACTTAGGTATTATGGATGATTCAGACACTTGCAGACTTGGAGGTAAAATACACAGCACCAATCCCAATTCATTGTGATAACACTAGTGCCATCAGTGTGTCTAAGAATCCTGTACTCCACTCCAAGACCAAGCATATTCCCATAAAATACCATTTTCTGAGAGAGTAGGTCACCAATCAAGTTGTTAAGGTCCATTACATTCCAACCATAGAACAAATTGCAAACATATTTACTAAACCCCTAGACAAGACACCATTTGAATATCTTCGACAGAAGCTGGGTGTCATCCCGTCTCACACCTAAGAGAGTCCATCCTGTTAGGGGGAGATTTGTATTGATTGAATATCTGATACCTCCTAAAAATTCTGCAACAGCTCAGGGAGAGCATGTTTTCTTTGACATTGATGTCAAAGGGGGAGAAAAGGAGTGGTCCGGACCAGATGCTACAGTTGGAGGTCCAAACAGTTTAGTGCACTTGTTCAGGGTTGCCATCAATGCCAAAGGGGGAGATTGTTGGCATGTTTACAGGCAGGTGTGCTTGTCATTGATAGCAAGATCAGAGTATGCAGTGATGGAAAAACAGGGACAATGTAAGCTCAGAAGAGTTTGATGGCAAACAGATAGGCAAGGAAGATCAACAACGCAAGGATAATGGCATGAAAAGATCAGAAGCGTAAAATCCATTTCAGAGTTTCGGATACTGGGAGATTGAGAAGTCAAGAGTTGAGACTCTTCAACACAGGAGTCCCAGATTTGCGAAATCCGGAACCCCGAAATCCCGAAACAGGCACAATTATCGGAGTTTTGGATACCGAGAGATTGAGAAGTCAAGAGTCAAGACTCTTCAACACAGGAAACCCGAAGTTGCGAAATGAGAAATCCTGAAATGTCAAAGACTCCATTTCGGAGTTTCGGATATCGGGAGTTGGAGGAGTCAAGAATCAAGACTCTTCATCACAGGAGTCCCGAAGTTGCGAAATGCGAAATCGTGAAATGTCAAAGACTCCATTTCGGAGTTTCAGATACTGGGAGTTGGAGGAGTCAAGATTCAAGACTCTTAATCACAGGAGTCCTGAAGTCACGAAACCCAAGTCACGAAATGAGAAATCATGAAATGTCAAAGAATCCATACTGGAGGTTCGGATACCGGGAGTTGGAGATGTCAAGGACTCTCACGACAGGAATCCCAAAGTTGCGAAGTGCGAAAAGCCGAAAAGTTGATCTGACTCCATTTCGAAGTTTCGCAGACCGGGAGGTGGAGTTGTCAAGAACTCTCACATCAAGAATGTCGAAATCGTGATATGTGAAATCACGAAGAGATGTAGACCGTCGAATCATCAAGAGTGTGGACCGTTGATCCGACTCCATTTCGGAGGTTCGGATACCGGGAGTTGGAAGAGTCAAGAGTTGAGACTCTTCATCAAAGGAGTCCCGAAGTTCCCAAATGCGAAATGTCGAAATGCGAAATGTGAAAACACCTTTTTGGTGTAGGCCTTGGTCACTTCCGGTGGTCACATCGTCGAAGAGCTATAGATAAGAGCTCGAAGAGACAAGCTCCATTTCGGATTTTGGGACATGGAGAGTCGAGACTCCTCACCACAAGAATGCAGAAATGCCGGAATGCCTAAAGGCGAAATTGCGAAAGCACTTTATGGATAAGAACTTGGTCATCGCCAGTGGTCACATTGTCGAAGAGCTGTAGAGAAGAGCTTGAAGAACCAAACTCCATTTCGGAGTTTCGGGGACCGCGACATGGAGCATCAACAAACTTTACCACAGGAATGCCGAAATTCCGAAATGCTAAAATGAGAAATAAACGCAAGATCCTACGGATCCAATCCAACGGTGCAGGTGAATTTAAGTATGATCAAAGGGCTACTGTTTCTCTTCACAGTTAATCGATCAATGGTGATTCAGTTGTTGAAGCGGCCTTTAGAGGTTCATAGTGTAATTGCTAGAAACCACTGATGGTTTCTTCCAGAGGACTCGAAGAGACTTCTGTGTGATTTCCAGAGGAGCTGAAGAGTCTCTAGGAATCTGCCAGTGGAATGAAGACTGTTCGTAGAGGCAATTGACTGATGGATCTAACTGCCAGAGAAGCTGAAGAGTGGAAATGATGAACAGGTAGAGTACTCGACATGAGAGAGCATGTAGAAGCATGGCGAGACAACATGCACAAGGTGCACAAAGACTATAAGTATGCAGAACAGAGAAGAGATGGGGGTTTCTGTTGTTGAGAGGGATTCAAGAGTGTAGAAGGAGGAGTGTGCAGTAGTTGAAATACATAGAAGAGGAATGGAGCATTGAATGGACATGGCACATAGAGAATAAAAGGCAGAAGCACAAAAAGTGCAAGGCATGTGTGGAGCAAGATAGTGATACACTAAAGGAAGGATGAGGTTCTCTTGTAGAGAAAAACAGAAGATCAGAAATCCCAAGAAGATGCAGACAGAGAGACACTGATACAAGAGAGCTGAGCAGCATAGTAGAACAATGATAAGTCTGGTAAGCCAATGATAAATATTGTATCACTGTGATAAGTTTCATTAGCAAAAAATTATATGTTAGGGTGGAAGGGAGGTGCTAGGGAGGATTGTTGTCCTCAGAGGTTCAAGTGGGTGCTTGAACAAAGAGAGTTGTAGTTTCCATCTGGTTGCAGCCAGAGAAACCAGGGTGGTAGGGTGGTGCAAGGGAGAACTGTTGTTCTTTGTTATACAAGTTGGTGCTTGTGTGACTGGAAGTTGGTGCTTCCATCCAGTTGGTGCTGGAACAATTAGAGAGTTGGTGCTTCCTTCTAGTGGGTGCTAGAGAAACCAGGGAGTTGGTGCTTCTTTCTAGTAGGTGCTAGAGAAAACAGAGAGTTGGTTCTCTCAGCAAGTTGCATCTTGAAAAATAGAGGTTGTAGCCTCATTATGAGTTGGAGCTCATATGTATGATAATGTAAAGAATGTACAAATTACTTATCATATAAAGAAGAAGAGGTTTTTACCCTTTATGGGTTTCCTCAGGAAATATCTGTCTCTGTGTATCTCATATGTGTGAATGATGCTGAATGGTCTATTGCTTACTTCCCTGCATTATTGTGATTGTCATTGAGTGATCTAGAAAGAGTTTAAAATAAATATAATTGTTTAAGCAAGGTTACAACTGATTCACCCCCCCCTCTCAGTTGTACAACATATATAATGAATGAAAACTGAATTATCTTAACATAAACTCAAAGAGAAAACCTTAGCATGCTTTTGCTTCTATCCTCCCTTTGTTCCTCCCTTTCCTTTTGTTTTTAACAAATTAGAATTGGTTGAAGTAGTTGATTAAAGACTCAACTAACTTTAGTTAAGGGGGAAAGGTAATAATCATAGTAAGGGTCATAAATACATAGTAACTAGTAGGTGGGACCCCTTGTGACTCCCTTCAGTTCATAACAATCATAACAATCATACCATAACCATTAGTTAATCAAGACATACCTCCTTGTGTCTCCCCTTGACATACTCACTTTTAGTAACTAAAGGTCATGCAATTTGAAGTTATTTCAAAAATAATAATCATATATCCAAAATAAATATGTTGTCCAAAGATCCCTGAAGTCAATTGTCATAAGACGATAGATAGAATAAAACTCAAAATCATATTTTCCCTTGTTGATGCTATTATCCTTTAGTCCTTCTTTTTGACAGAGGTGTGACATGCCTCTGCTTTTAGCCTTTTGTTTGAATGGTGCATCCCTGCATGCATGATTGATTAGAAAAATGATCTTTTATTTAACCATACATGACAACTCTTTTAAAAAATATGAAATGGATTTTGGCTCAGAATGTATCAGACTCATGCAATCCAATCCATACAAATTGTTTTATTGTTAATCACCGAGCAGGGGGGTGAAACAAGGTCCTGGGATATGCGAGGGATTTGTATTGTGCGAAAATATGATGTAATGAAAGGGAAAAGAAATGGTCATTGCTCAATGACCACAACAGTCAACTGTAAAGCAATTCAAAAAAAACTTCCTTGCAATTCATTCAAGACACTGCTACTTTCATCCATTCTAACACATAAATTCTCTTGGCTGTAATCAATATCAAAACATGGAGTGAAAAAATGAATATGGGATATGTGAAGGGTTTGTAATGTAATGTCCCTTTCCAAATAGGAGCTCCAGAGAGGAGGCTTAATGGTCTAAACCGCCCCATTAGACTATAGCTAGGGCCAAAGAGGGGTAAACAGGGTTACTAGAGGTCATTCCAATCATAGGTGTTATATTCAGAAAGTGACATTGAGCTAAAAAGGGTTAAAAGCGCTTTTAAGTCATTATGAGCCAAAAATAGATGTCAACAGTGAATTAGGGTTTCAACAGTGATTTAGGGTTTTGGAAGTCAACAGTGAATTAGGGTTTCAACATGATTTAGGGTTTTGGAAAGCTATAAAGGAAGGGTTAGCGACCTAATTCATCATTATGCAGATTATGACTTGT
The DNA here is from genome assembly GCA_009831015.1 of Picea engelmannii. Taxonomy (NCBI): domain Eukaryota; kingdom Viridiplantae; phylum Streptophyta; class Pinopsida; order Pinales; family Pinaceae; genus Picea; species Picea engelmannii. The sequence continues at coordinate 184,374 of ML784391.1, forward strand.
CATTGAGGAGAAGAGGAGCATCTAAGGAGAGATAGTTCAGTGTGTTCCAGGAGGAAGACACCAGTTGGCTGATTTCGATGTTGAAAGACACACCCTAGTCACCGAGAAGATCATCCAGGTCTTCCATCATTCTTCATTGATTCCATAGTGCTCCCATATTCCAAGTATTATCTTTTAGTTTCTTATTTGTATTCTGGATAAGATCCTTTTGTCTGTTGATCTAGTCAAGTATTGCCAATTTATTCAGCCCCATTCAACCATTTTATAATCCACAGAGATATCATAATACAAACTCTGCAGTCCTTTGTTGCGTTTATTATTTGTATGATCATTTATATGCTATAAACCTTTTATCCTACACACACATTAGCAATGTTTCCTAGAATATCCAAGTCAGGAAAATTACAGTGGTATCAGAGCTTTAGTCCTGCCAGCCTGTGACTAAAGATAATGAGTGCAACAGAATGCCTAGAGGGCCATGAACACGTAGGTGATGAATATATCACTTACAACAGGCATCAGGAAAGAAGGCATAGGCCTAATTCCCCCCCTTTTCCTCCTAGCTCAGAGGAAGAGGAAGAGGCGCACAAAGAAGTAGAGAAAAGTGCAGAGTGTTAGGCTGAGCATGAGGCAAAGAGGATGCTAGGAGACATATATGAGTGACTAGAGGGCACTGGAAAGGCCCCCGTAGATCCAGAGGCAACTTTCATGCAGGTTATCAATGATATGTTAGCTAGTCAATGGACCATGTCTCGGTCCTTGGTACAGGTGGTTGATAGATTGGCTAGAGTGGGAGCCCCAGATACACAAGTCCCGCATGTAGCACAGGGGAACTCGGGAGTAGGCAGTAGACCCTAGCCACCCTCTCGCACATACACCTCTGCGAGTAGGATTCCCAGACCCTTGTTTCCTAGTTTTCAGAGCGCACCCCCATTAGCAACACCGCCACCGATAGCACAGAGGCCACCCACTCATGCTGAAGACATTGCAGAGTATAGGAGGGAGTACTAAACATTCGGTTGTGACTTCCATCAGGACATGACCTTAGTCGAGTACTGTGGACTCAGACCAGGAACCGCCCCAGAGAGTCGCAGAGGGGAGGACCACAACAACAGCAAGGGCATAACCTTGATTTCATCCAAAAAGTTGGGAAACTCACCATCCCTTATTTCGAAGGATCATCCAAATACACTGCCAAAGCTTGGGTACACAAGCTAGACATGTATTATAAGCTCAACTAGATTACCAAGACAGAGGCCATCAGTTTCACGACCTTACACTTGGAGGGTGAGGCACACGAGTGGTGGTATCATGGACTGGTGACATTGGGTCACATTCGCATCACCTCCTATAGGGAGTTTACAGATAGGCTCATGGACAGGTTTGACAGGAAGGATCCTGAGATACACTTCAGGGATCTAGCCTAGTTGAGACAAACTGGTACATCATAGGCGTTCATCATAGAGTTTCAGCGGGTAGCCGTGGCAGTGAAAAATATATCAGAGACCAAGTTGGTCATGCTATTCACAGAAGGACTCACAGATCCTTTGAGAGGATGGGTGAAGGCATACAGGCCTCCCACTTTGCAGGATGCCATCCTTCGCACTCGAGATCTGACAGAATCAGTGCCAAAGACTAAAACTTTCTCCAAATTATTTGTGCCCCAGAGGGATCGAGACAGGAAGCCATTATAGAGAGAATGGAAGGGGAAGGAGAAGTTGTATGATGAGACTAGGTGAGAGCTTATGAGGAAGAAGCTTTGCTTCAGCTGCAGAGATCCTTGAGTCCCAGGGCACAGGTGTATGGGCAAGGGAGAGATTCATTATATTGAGGTAGCAACAGACAACGTGGATAGTGAGGAGGAGGAGCAGGACAGTGGATCCACTAGTTCAGAGGAGGAGTCAGCACCAGCAGAGGAGCAACTTCCCCGCAGACCACCGACATCGGCAGGAGGCCATCCTCCAGGAGTCCCACAACTGCCAGAGAAGGCTAACAGGAGGAAACCAACAAAGGGAGGAGTCATAGCGACCCTTTCTGGTGTTCTCAGGTATGATACCCTCCATATCAGAGGAATTATTTAGGGGAAATAGGCAATCGCCCTGATAGATGGTGGGGCCACCCACAACTTCATCGACGCTTCACTAGTATCAAGATGGGTAATTCAAATAGAGGAGTTTGAGGGGTTTGATTTTGTGGTAGCAGATGGCCACACAGTGGAGTGTCTAGATAGAGTTCCAAACTTAGAGATGAAGTTAGGAAACTACACAGTGAGAGACACATTTTATGTGGTTGACCTATCAAACACAGATGTGGTGTTAGGAGTTCAGTGGATGATTAGCTTGGGAAAAATCACTACCAACTACCAAACCTTGGAAATGGGATTCAGAGATCAGGATGGAAAGAAGGTTGTTCTAAGAGGTATGTTGACAGGAGCACCCAGGACAGTTTCAGCCAAGAGGATGGAGAGGATATTCAGACATGGGGAGGTAGCATATGCTGCAGAATGCTTGATCACTACTCAGAAGGATTCAGAAGGTCGACAACAATACCACACAGAGATCAAGAATTTATTGGGACAACATCAATAGGTCTTTGAGGAAATTCCACCAGGGAGACCACTTGACAGGGGGTTTGAGCACACCATTGAGTTGGAGGAGGGGGCCAAACCTATGATCACCCCCCCCGATCGTCATCCTAGGAGGTTCAAGGATGAGATAGAGAAGGCAATCAAGGAATTGCTGGTGATGGGACACATCATACAGAGCAGTAGCCCATTTGCTTCTTTAGTTTCTTAGTTCTGAAGAAGGATGGCACAATGAGGATGTGCATTGATTACCGAGCCTTGAACAAGAAAACCATTAAGAACCAGTACCCTATCCCATGCATTGACGAGTTGATGGATGAACTGCATGGGGCAACTTTCTTCTCAAAAATTAATCTACGCTTTGGATATCATCAGATCAACATTTGAGAGCAGGACATAGAGAAGACGACATTTTGATGTCATTTTGGACACTTCGAGTTCCTGGTTATGCCATTTGGGCTAACCAATGCACCCGCTACATTCCAGTCTTGCATGAACCATATATTTAGGGATCCGTTAAGGAAATCAGTCTTGGTTTTCTTCGACGACATCTTGATCTATAGCTGGTCATGGCAAGAGCATATGAGGCACCTAGATGAGGTATTGAGCATTATGGAGGCACAGTCATTATATGCCAAAGAGTCTAAGTGTGAGTTCGGTATGACATAGTTTCTTTAATTAGGCCACATCATCAGTGCACAGGGGGTACAGGTGCACCAAGAGAAGATCAGGGTCATTCTGGATTGGCCGATGCCCAAGAACGTGACATAATTGAGGAGCTTCTTCGTGCTATGAAGCTATTACAGGTGGTTCATCCAGGGATTTTCTCATCTTGGAGCACCACTGACAGATCTTACCAAGCATGGGGCCTTCATATGGACCAAGAAATCACAATATCCTTTGATCACATGAAGGAAGTCATGGGCACTTGTCCAGTCTTAGCACTACCAAACTTCACCTTGCCATTTGTACTAGAGTATGACACATCCGACGAAGGGATCAGTGCAGTTTTGATGCAAGGAGGACACCCCATTGTATTCGAGAGCCGAAAGCTTAGTCAACCTGAGAGGTTGTACTCCATGTATGACAAGGAAATGTTGGAAATCATGCATGCCTTGACCAAGTTCATACAATATTTGGTGGGCAACAAATTCATGGTCAAGACCGATCACAACAATTTGAAGTATTTACTTGAGCAGAAGGACCTCAGTGAGCACCGAAAAAAATGGGTGACGAAGGTACAGTCATTCGACTTTGACATAGAGTATGTCAAGGGGAAAAAGATCATTGTGGTCGATGCACTATCGAGGAGACCTGCAACATGTTCTTTGATGGATATTTCAGCAGATTGGAAATCCCACTTGTTACTAGAATATTCCAAGAACAAGTTCTCTTATGAGGTGATGGATGGGAAGATACAGGATGACCGGTATAGGGTCATTAACGATGTCATATTTTACAAGGATAGAGTCTACTTGGTGCTAGATTCAGGGCTTAAGAAAAAGATCCTCACCGCAGTTCATGATTCACCTCTAGTAGGCCATCAGGGGTTTTTCAAAACCTACAGACAGATCAGAGAGAGGTTCTCATGGAAGGGCTTCAAACAGGACATTATGAGACACATCAGTGAGTGTGTGACTTGCCAGCAGAACAAGTCAGAGCATGTTCTTCCAGTAGGGCTACTTCAACCACTCCCCATTCCAGAGAAGAAATGGGAGAGTATATCTATGGACTTCATCACGGGTCTACCCAAGGTCCAGGGTAAGGACTGTATTTATGTAGTGGTCGATAGATTGACCAAGTTTTCTCACTTCTACGCCATACCGAAAAAGTACAACGCAGTTCAGATAGCCGAGATTTTCTTTAGGGAGGTCTTCAGACTTCATGGGTTGCCGAAGAACATCGTCAGTGACAGGGACAGTTGGTTCAAAGGGACATTTTGGAGAGAGTTGTTTCGGTTGGTGGGGACAGAGTTGACACCTAGCACCAACTATCACCCTCAGACAGATGGGAAGACTGAGATTGTCAACAAGTGGGTTTAAGGGTATTTGAGGAACTATGTAGGAGGACAACAGAGAACGTGGGTAAAGTGGTTACATTTAGGATAACATTGCTACAACAACACCTTCCACATGTCCATTGGTATGATACCCTTCTGAGAATTGTACGGATATGATGCTCTTACTTTAGTAGACTTGGTATTTGGGGAGAGCAGAGCTCCCAAGGCCAAGGATTGGATCATAGAGAGTCAGGAGATTCTCAAGTTGTTGAAAGAGAACCTGCAAACGACGCAAAACTGACAGAAGATAAGTGCAGACAGGCACATGGTAGAGTGCATCTTTGAGGTTAGAGATTTGGTTTTCTTGAGACTCCAACCCTACAGACAATCATCTCTGAAGAAGAGTGGGGCCGAGAAGCTCAAGCCCAGATTTTATGGTCCTTACAGGATCATGCACCGAGTAGGCGAGGTTGCTTATAAGCTAGAGCTTCCAGAGGGGAGAAAGATTCATAACGTCTTCCACATGTCTTGCCTAAAAAAGGCAGTGGGACAATTCATTAGCAGATCATAGGAGCTTCCCCCTTTGGATGAGGAGGGACAGTTGGAGTTAGTTCCGGAGGAGGTTTTGGAGTTCTGGGAGTGGAAACTGTGGAGCAGGTTCATCAGAGAGTGTTTGATCAGATGGAGAGGGATTCCAGTAGAGAACGCTACTTGGGAGAGTGAGCAGGTGTTGCAACACCCTGGACTAGTATTGCTTGAGGACAAGCAATTTCAGGAAGGGAGGACTGTAATGTCCCTTTCCAAATAGGAGCTTCAGAGAGGAGGCTTAATGGTCTAAACCGCCTCATTAGACTATAGCTAAGGCCAAAGAGGGGTAAATAGGGTTACTAGACGTCACTCCAGTCACAGGTGTTATATTCATAAAGTGACATTGAGCTAAAAAGGGTCAAAATCTCTTTTAAGTTATTATGAGCTAAAAATAGAAGTCAACAATGAATTAGGGTTTCAACAGTGATTTAGGGTTTTGGAAGTCAACAATGAATTAGGGTTTCAGCATGATTTAGGGTTTTGAAAATCTATAAAGGAAGGGTCAGCGACCTAATTCATCATTATGCAGATTATGACTTGTCATTAAGGAGAAGAGGTGCATATCAAGAGAGATAGTTCAATGTATTCCAGGAGGAAGACACCATTTGGCTGATTTCGGTGTTGAAAGACACACCCTAGTCACTGAGAAGATCATCTAGGTCTTCCATCATTCTTCATTGATTTCGCAGTGCTCCCACATTCCGGGTATTATCTTTTAGTTGCTTATTTGTATTCCGGCTAAGATCCTTTTATCTGTTGATCTAGTCGAGTATTGTCAGTTTATTCATCCGCATTCGGCCATTTTGTAATCCACAAAGATATCATAATACAAACTTTGCAGTCCTTTGTCACATTTATTATTTGTATGATCATTTATATGTTGTAAACCTTTGATCCTACACACACATTAACATCGTTTCCTAGACTAGCCAAGTCAGGAACATTACATGTAATTAGCAGAAAGTGAGATAATGAGAGGGGAGGGTAACGGTTAATGTTCATGAAATTAATCAAGCGATCCATAAAGCATTATGCAGTAAGAATAGGTGCATCAACCAACAATCATATGACCGAGTAATAATTCTTGTGTATTTAACTAGTTCATTGTTCATTAATCCAATACCCAACACAATACCATTACAAAAGAGTAAGTATTCCATGTAATTTGTGAGAGGTTATGTTCCCTTTATTTACACACTCTGCATTTCATAACAATTTATGAACAATACTCATTTCCAATCTGTAACCAACAACATCAACCATTGCCATGCATTTATTCAATCCACAACCATATTAAAAAATTGTGTTTCCAGAATAATAATGAAGTCACTATTTCTGCAATCAATCCTGTCAAAATGCAATGATATTCGTTCGTGTATATATGTAGTAAAAAAATAATCAAGACCAAATTGTTGTTCCGAAATGAAAATTAATCATACAACCAACAACCACCATTTTGACATAATTTATGCAGGAGTAATTTAACCAGGCGAGGTAGTTATGCCATTGTAAAACAAAGCAACTCAATGTGACTTAAAAGATGGGCCTCCTATCCATAACAAATGTCATCAACAACATGCATGCCTTAGCCAGTGATCGATTGCAATAAATAAACATGCTTAAACTTTTGTGGGTGTCACTGAGTGTGAAAATCAACTATCCATACTATACACCATACGCAACTAACAAAAATCCATGTTGCAACACTTCTACTTGACACAACAAACACACAACCATGATAATAAATCCACATATCGTGCTAAGCTATAAGATTGCTTGGATTTAGTCACCCATAATAGATTATGTTGTGCACACTCAAGTCCATACAACCAACAACATAAGGATGCAGGGGATATACTTTCTATAGTTGTCCGATTTAGTATTCATTCGGCCCCAAGAAAACCATAGTTACCATGCCCAATGTTTCACTTGCAAAACACCATACACAGAACACGACATGCGTGAACAACACAAGCATTCGTAACCAATGCCAACCATCATCCAACTCATCATAAGTTCAAATATTAGTGACTGTATATCAACCAAAAATTCGCCACTGTGGTAGAAAATCAATCAACCAAACAAGTTGTGATAGCTATGCATACCCACACATCTCATCGAATCAGGGCCGAGGCCCTTCTATTAAAAAAAAACAAGCTATTAACATAAGGAGGATGACTGTACCCTTGAAGTACAAATTGCAACGAAGGGTTTATTCTTATTATCACAGATGCAGTAACAAAATTTAAAAGCAACAAGACTTCCATACAACCAACTGGGTGAATTTGTATTTCCCAGTAATCGTCCATACATTCGTTTGACAGGCACAACAATATCTTCTATGAAACTTCAAACTGGGGGGGTAAGGTTTTGCTCAGTAGACACCATAGGGAGAATAGAGCCAATATTGGTGTGGCAAATGTATTTTAACGCACGCATGGTATAACCCTTGTGCCTTTCGATCAAACAACCACCACACATTAGTAAAGACAAGGATGATTAAGATTAGGAGAAACCCACTTCGTGATCACTAGTGGTGAAATCAATTAACCACCCATATGTACAATGCGTGATGATACAAATACTTCAGTCATAAAACTCCAAAAGAAAAACCCGCAGACTAAATACAGCAATGCGAAAACGCGAAGATAGCTCACTAAGACAATCAAGGATCTTCGAAGTGACCAACAAGGATAACAGAGACCTCTTGTGACTGCGAATGCCCAAGATAACCAATAATGTTACGACTTCAACCTCATTTCAAAGAGAATCATCAATGTTTCATTCACAATCACCATTTCAAAGTCACAATACTTAAGGAGAGCACAACTAATACACCTGAGCCAAAATCCATTTAATAACCAGAGTAGATTCATGAAGGGCCAAAAAAAAAGAACATACCTGTAATCAAATGTTTTAAAACACAAGTTGGCCGAGCGGTTTCTCCCTACTGAAAAATTGGAGAAAACCCCCAACAATAGTGTTTGTAAGATATCCTGTCCATGGTGGCGCCCAACGGTAAGGATAAAGGTGACGTGCAATAAATGCACATCACTTACCTACTTCAATTTCATTCAATTCTTAGTACGCACCAGCTATCAATACAACAAATCATCCACCTTGAACCAACAACCTCTAATTTCCAAGAGTGCCACCCGTATCACATATTACAATCTTTATTATGGAGAAATGTATACCAACTATATTATGTACAACCTTAGTCACTCGTATGGCTATCCTATGTTAGATAGGATTTGCCACTATCCTCTTCAAATGCATATAGTATAACATGCTAGCATAGGACAATCTCTTCTTTTAACCGTTTTGCATTTGTCATTACTAACATGTATTTGTTGCAGGTGTCACAAGTCCTAAATCCAAGAACAGTCAACAATGATATCCTGAAAAAATCGGTACAACTTGATCTTGAAACAATAAGGGAACCCTGTATAAAATTCCTGATCCATTATCCAATAAAACATTTTATCGTCATCCATGAAATTAGTGTCAAATAGTATCGAATAATCCCAGACTTGACCTTCAATGGTACAAAGGGGTCCCACCTACTAGTATTATTTAACTTTTATAATAATCGGCCTTATCAATACTTTGCGGGCTAAACTTCGTTGTGAATTTAATCGTCAACACAACTCACTATCAATATGATAGCCACGTATTCAATATGCACTTTGGATTATACACATTACTATGCAATATCAATATATATTGTTGCATATGCATAAAATTTACCAAAAAAAATGTTGTTCTTTGTGTAATTGTTACATGCATACCTCCTCTTGGGACATTGTTCTTGAGTTTCTTCTCCTGCATTGCTTGTCACTTCTTTCTCTCCTCATTTTCTCTATTTAATTTTCATGTGAAAGAAGTGCACCGAATTCAATGAACACCTAAACAAACCCTTATGTCAAAATCACATGAAATACACAATATTAACGAACAACAAATGAATAGTACACAGATAAAATTAGAAAAATGTACCTTTGCAATTCGTGTTCCATGTTTCTTTATTTTTCCTATTCTCTTTTTAAACACTGGTGATTGTTTCAATTTAATACACATTGAACAATTCAAATAGCAATGCAGATTTATGGTAGCAAGATGCAAACACAATGCAAATTGTCGATATTTTATTTTCTCTGCGACTAGAATATCTGCTATATCAACTACTTGCAATGCCCAACATAATTTCTTGATCCAACTCACAAACAAGAACTTTCTAAATATGTAACAAGAATATGAAAACATGCTTTCATTTAGTTTATTTCATTTAGAAGATGCTTAAGCTATGTCTATAACATCCAACAACTCGGGAAATTAAAAAACAAATATCGAAACAACATACCTTGCTTTTGTCTCTATTTATCTTTGATTCCTTTTTCATATATAGCTATTGACCAATTTAATCCACTCCTGAAAAATAAAAAAAATAAGAAAGCACTAATTTGTTTTTTGCATAATTAGTGCTTTCTTATTATTTTTATTTTTCAGGAGTGGATTGCGCATCAAGAATATTTCATTCAATCATTTGATCCAACAACACATATGATAAAATATGACTGGTTTGATTAAGCACCACACTAATTCCAACGTAAATTTGAATGAAACCAAGTAACTATACTATGCATAGAGCACAAACTATCAAACATTATGTAATATGGAGAACTGCGACAATATAGAAAGAGCATACATATTAGTTCTATGGACAATATTTGATTATAGACCAAGTGCTAAATAGACAAAATACCAACTCTGTGCAACATACACCTATGCGAAAGTGTTGATGACATTGCTCTGCCAATTGCAAAAGTGTTTATGCAACCAACTTTGCCAATGCTAGACCTTAAGTGGCATAAATTATCACAGTCCACACAAGTATACTTTTTTTTACGTAAGACAATATATTTTTAAGCCCTGCACACATAATCCTCCTACATTGCTACACTTCCACAAATCCACATTTCAAATACTTCCACATCCGTGATTGTGACAAGCAACACAATTTGCAAAATAGGTCAATGATTTATGATCAATTGATTTTCTTTGATTTAGGAGGAAATGCCACACATCTAGAAGCAGTGTGAAACATATGTGCTTCTTATCTATAAACTGCTTGATGGTTTTTTATTATGGCTATTGTTATTCGAAAGGTAGCTGATATATGTGTAAAAGAAAATTTAACATATTGACATCCTTCTCTTGGCTTTTAGGTAATCCTAGGTCTATGATCTATATGTCTTGGATAATTTCCTAGTCAAAATCATTTTTACTTTTCCACATTTGAGCTTGGACAAAGGTTTTTCAATAGTAGGTGAAAAACTGCATAATAATAATTAGCATGAATTCTCTACACAAGCATTGAAAATACACAGTACTGGTCATGCTAGCGATCTTCCTCTACCACTGCCAAGGTGCCAAATACATGGTTGCACCGAGTGACACCAGATGTTCATAGCTATACTTGGTCAACCTAAGATGGTATATTTTTAATCCTTGAGTGAAGAACCTGCATGAATCATCTTTCCACATTGCTACACTTTTGTGCCTCTACACCACTGGTTGTGACAAGTGATGTTGTTGGTTACTTGGGCTGACCCAAGTTCTGATCTCAAATAGGTTTCCAACAAAACCATAAAAAATATCAGCCCTCCTAGTAAACTAAAAGGAAACGCTGCACAAAGAGTGCACAACGTAGTCTCACCTGAGATAGCTTTATGGGGGACTGCAATACTCAGATGTTTGTTGTCTATGAAGGAGTGGGGATTGTGTTTTGATTATTTCCCTCATGCATCAACATCATTAATAATTCATGATCTGATTTTTATGAGAAGAACAGAATGAATACATATTATTTTCAAAATATGCTTAACACAAAATAATATATATACAATAAAATTGGTTTCTATTCAATAAGGAAATAAACTGAAACTGTAAAATGCAGCGAAAACAAGCTTGCTAGAATGGTGGTGGCTTATCTATGAGAAGAGATGTGATGGCTATGATCATTCACCAGAAGATGATTACAATGAGGATATCAAGGCCTTTTTACAATAAAAAGGAATGTCAAAAACCCTAGACATCCAAAAACCTAACCCTAGGAGATGAAGCGCCAAAAGTCATGTGGGCCCCGTTTGGGTAAGTTAGTATATCAACTTCCCTGGGTTAGAACTTTTGCATACGATCTCTGTTTTAGGCACACAATAGCTCATTGGAAAGGTATATCCAAGGAATACACATTTTTCCTATGGCGATCCCTACACATGTTAATTACATGAATACACATGTTAAAAATGTTGTTTAGAGCCTCAAAATGACCCCGAAAGTCAGGGACCCGAAAACTAGGAAAAAGATGTCAAACTGGAAAAATGCCAAAATGAGCCAGTTGGAATAGGTGGGAGGCCACCAAAATCCATATGGATCAATCCTCCCCCCTTAGGAAGCAATGGTATCCATTGCGTTGAGTTCCCCCATTAGATGAGGAAATTTCTATTGAATTTGGCCTTGGGTGAGCCACTTGCCATGGTGCAGGAGTTGCCCTACTTTGACAACTCGATAAAGCTGGATCCTTTGCTGGCGATTTCCCTTGACCTATTTTTCCACAATATGATCACTGGATTCTTGTTGTATGCATTCAAAGTTGAGCTCTATTGGTGTGAGTTGTTCTTCTATCTCTGTGGTGTCTAATAATGGTGGGAAATAAGGTCGAAGGGGATCCATGTTGAAAATTGGGTGCAGGCCAAGGAAAGGAGGAATGTTGACCTCAAAAGAATTATCACCCACAACCTTGGTGATGGTGTACAACCCATAACGAAGTGGGAGAAGCATCTGATGCGGTTCGTTAAGGCGTTCTTTCTGAAAATGAAACCAAACGTTGTTGCTCACCTGAAACTTATGTGGCACCTGGTATTGATCATGGCGCTACTTGTACTTGTCATTGGAATTCTGTAGGATATCCTGAACCTGTTGGAATATGTGTTGGATCCACTCAATGAACCATGTGGCTTTGTCAGCGTCAGTAGAAGCAGGAGATGAGTCGACTGAGGTGATCGCAAGGGGTAGTGCAACATCTATGGGATCCAATGGTTGGAATCCCAACCCCACCTAAAAGGGGTTGTGGCTAGTTGACCTATGCAGGGATAGGTTGTAGCTATGATGGAAATAGGGAATACTCTCATTCCATGTGTGAGGGTGCTTGGAAGTATACATGTGCAGGATATGCACGATCATTCAATTTACGACCTCAGTTTTCCCATCTATATAGGGGTGGAAGGCCGTGGATTTGTTGAGCTTGGTGTCCAACAATGACCAGAGGATCGACTAGAATGTGATGAGAAATTGACTGTCCCGATTTGAGAAAATGATTTGTGGTATTCCAAAATGTACCCAGACTCGTTCAAAAAATATCTTGGCAGTGGCCTCTATTGTGATGCTCTTCTTGTAGGCGACCATAATCACCATCTTAGAAAATCGATCAATAACCACAAAAGCATAGTCATTTCCCTACTTGGTGGACGAGAGGCCTGACATGTAGTCCATGGATATGGAGTCCCATGGCCTGTGAGGAGTAGGCAGAGGGGTGTATAGGCTCTATTTCTTAGTGGTCAGTTTGGAAATAGTGCAGGCAATGTAGGACCTGATATACTTGCTGACCTCCTGTCGAAGTTTCGACCAATAGAAATGTTTCTGCAACATTTACACTATCTTTTCGACACTGAGGTGTCCTTCCACATGACTGTAGTGGGATTCCCAGATCAGCTTCACTCACTCACTTGATGGAACATAGATATGGCCCCGACGACACAACAACCCATCCTGAAGATGGAAATTAGCGACAATTGCATTTGCACCCAACATTTGGTAGGTGGTGGAGGAATCCACATCTGTCTCATAGAGTTGGGGCCATCCAGAGGTCTCATGGTCGCAAGAGTCTAGCACTGTGGTGAGTGTCGCGACTGGCGGTCTGCTGAGGCAATCAATGACGCAGTTGGAGCTTCTTGTTTTATACTTGATGTTGAGGTGGAATTGTTGCAAGTATGTGGTCAGTATTCAATTTTCCTTGTGTCTGCATGAACTGAAGTGGCTTATGATAAGTGTGGATGACTGTCTCCTTCCCAAGAATGTAATGTCTCCATTGGCGACAAGATTGCAAAATGGAGTACATTTCTTTGTCATATGTAGGGTACTAATGGAAAACATCTGATAGTGTCTCACTATGATAGGCCATGGGGTGGTCGTGTTGAGTGAGAACGATGCCCATAACATAGTATGAAGCATCTGTCTCGATCTCAAAGGGCTACTGCAGGTTCAATAGTGAAATTACTGGGGCTGATCACAAGTGTTGCTTCAAATCATCGAACGCTTGTTGTTGGGAATGAACCCACACAAATTTCACCTTACCACCACCCCTGGTTACTTGGCTGAGGGCCCATGCAATATGGGAGAATCCCAACATGAACTTGCGGTCGAAATTGGCAAGGCCCAAGAAGCTCAAAAGCTCAGTGAGTGTGGTTAGGGATGGCTAGTGACAGATGACTTGGATCTTGGATGGATCTACATGTACACCATGTTGATCAATGATGTATCCTAGGTAATGGAATGGACCCTATCCATGCCGAAGGGGAATTTTTCCAAGTTGGCGTATAAATTGTGCTGTCATAGAGTGTGCAAAACCTGCTGAATATGTTGCAAGTGTTCTACCAAAGTCTTGTTGTAAATGAGAGTGTCATCCATATACACCACTACAAAAGTATTGGTGAATGGTCGCAGATTATCGTCCATCATTCTCATGAAAGTGGATGGAGCATTTTTCAAGCCAAAGGGCATGACCAACCATTCGAAAAGACCTTCCTTTGACTTAAAGGTGTTCTTCCATACATCTTTCTGTTCTATCGGGACTTGTTGGTAGCCAGACTTAAGATCAATCTTACTGAAGTATTTATCCCCCGTGAGTTGATTAAGGAGGTCGTCGATTCGGGGAATCAGGTACCGGTTTCTGACTGTGATTTTATTCAGGGCTCGATAATCAATGCAGAGTCGCCAGGTTCCATATTTCTTCTGTACCAACATGATTGGGCTCCCACAAGGTGATGATATGGGATGGATGTGCCCCTTTTGGAGCAGTTCTTGGATCTTCCATTTGATCTCCTCATTCTATAATAGAGAGCGATGATAGACTGACCCATTGGGAAGTGGTGCACCATGGGTCATATTGATGGGGTGCTTGACCTGACAGTGCAAAGGGACACTGGTAGGTGAGGATAAGATATATGAGTATGCTTCCATGACCTTATCCACTTGTTTTTGTTGTGTGGAGAGGTCGGTCGCGGAGACCTTGGATGTGGCTACGATCTTTCGCTCATTCTGAGAGAAAATCACAAAGAAGACAAACTTCCCCATTTGAGAGATGACCTTCCTTCATTGCTTGGCAGAGATCAAGGAAATAAAACTAGGTGGGACTGCCTCCGGTATCATGTAAAATTTCTTGTTCAAAGTAATAATAACACTGCGAGGCCTAGAATCATATACAATATGGTGTTTCCATAAATATGGTTGGCCGAAAAGAACATTACAAACTTTGAGAGGGGAAACATCACACAATACCTCGTCTTTGAAGGGCTTGATGCCATATGACAAGAGACATTTTTGGTTGACGCGGATGTTTCTTCCTTGGCAGAGCCATCCAATGGTGTAGGGTTGCGGGTGTGATGTTTTCGATAAGGCGAGAAAACCTTTTCTTAGATGAGGTTCTTTTGGCTACCACTATCAATTATGAAGTGTGGTGGGGTACCCTTCACTCACATCTGTGAATGAAAAAGGTGATCGCCTTCCTCTATCTCTTCTCGTTCATCGAGTCAGAGCTGGGTAGTAGAAAAAGTAGCACTAGGTTCTACATCAATGATATGTCTCCCCCTTTCTGGTTCTGACTCAGAGTTAGAACCCGCATATGATTCATAGGATTTCACCTTAGCCACCAACGACTGCTTTGAGCGGAAATCAACAATGTTATGCCAGGGGCTCTTATGGAAGTCTCACCACTTCTTGGTATATTTATTTGTCTTTCCGGTGTCCTTATTTTATTGCAGCCTAGACTGGTTTTCCTAAGGCGGTCCATATTTTCTCTGTCCTTTGTTCTACGGGTTGGGGCCGCCCTTTCCTGTCTTTTTTTGTGCGGGGTTCCCAGGACCAAATTTCCGCGTCTTTTGTTTGAACTTCTGCTCGATTTTGACGACATATTGGTAGGTTGTGCCCAAGGATGAGATGTCCAAAAACTCCTTTTCGGCCTAGATGCATGTATGTAGACCATTGTGATACTTGAGCACCAGATGTCACTCTGAATCTTTGATACCCAACTTGGTGCGCAAGGTATGGAAGATATTTGTGAACTTAGGTAGTGCTTGGTTTCTTTCCTGCCGCAGTGTGGTCCATTTTGTATACAGGTCATCATAACTTCAAATAGGGTAGTATTTTTCCTTAATATAATCCCTGAAGGACTCCCATGTGACTACGACTGTAAATAATGGGGGTTCCTCTGTTTCCTTCTTCTCACAAAAAGTTTCTCACCAATATTTGACATGGGGAACGAGTTTTAGGAGCGCAAAAGTAATATTTTCTTTATTCGAGAAGTCATGGATAGAGAAATACCCTTCTTTCATATTCAACCATTTTTATATAGAATCTAAAAATGGGGGCGATGCCTCCATTTGAGGAAGATGCATCCCCTGTTGGTAGCCATCGAAGGATTTACGCAAAACTATCCATCATCTTGTTCCTCTATTGAGTGAGGGATTCCTCGAGCAACATTTTGAAGGGATCTCCTATCCTGTCGTATTTCTTTTCTCCTTCCATGAGAGGTCGCTTGGGCATGCGAGAATTTTTTTCCTCAAGAGAAACAATCTCGAGACCCAACTCTTTGTACCCTAACCTCATTGGAGACATGCATTAAGAACGACAAGGAGGAGACCACTCTAATACCACTGATCCAGATTTTATGAGTAGAACGAAATGAATACAGCTTATTATCATAATACGCTTAACACAGAATAACATATATACAGTAGAAATGGTTTCTATTCAATAAGGAAATAAGCTGAAACTGTAAAATGCAGCGGAAACAAGCTTGCTAGAATGGTGGCGGCTTATCTCTAAGAAGAGATGTGATCGTTGCGCTCATTCACCAGAAGATGATTACAATGAGGCTCTCAAGGCCTTTTTACAATAAACAGGAATGTCAAAAACCCTATACATCCAAAAACCTAACCCTAGGAGATGAAGCACCAAAAGTCATGTGGGCCTCGTTTGGGTAAGTTAGTACATCAACTTCCCAGGGTCGTAAATTTTGCATGTGATATCCATTTTAGGCACACAATAGCCCATTGGAAAGGTTTATCCGAGGACTACACATGTTGCCTATGGCGATTCCTACATATATTCATTGCGGTGATCCCTAAAAACTTTGTTTAGGGCCTCAAAACGACCCCGAAAGTTAGGGACCCGAAAACTAGGAAAAAACTGTCGAACTGGAAAACTTCCAAAATGAGCCAGTTGGAATAGGTGGGAGGCCACCAAAATCCATCTAGATCAATTCTTATACTTTTGGGATTCATTCATCATTAACTATGCATGCATGTTGTTATAACTAGTTTTAACCATTCATTCTTTAACTGATGATTAATAGAATAGTAAAAACAATCATTCATAACACATAGAACATAATATTTTACCATGGCTCACCCCCTCCTGGGGCTACGTCCACAAAGATTTGGCTCTTCTTCTCTTTTATTCATTCTACTGCAAAATATGCATTGCACACATTACATCTTCAATATTACAACCAAAATGAGGGTAAGTACCCTCTGGGAGGCTGACTAGATCACACGAGGCTCCTCAGCCTGTGACCTAACCCTCAAAACTAGCTTATTCGACTCAACAACAATGACAATAACCAAACTCACAATAATCAACCGAACTCAACCTAGACCTCCTAAGTCTTTATTTATACTACTCTACTGGCTCATAGCTGTTACAATATTGTCCAGAACCCTAACCCTAACATGGTTAGGCCTATCTGCATGCACACCATGATGCTTTTCCTCATGCATGCTTCTTTTATGCCTCCTAAGGCACACGCTCCAAAAATAAACCTTCTCTTCCAAAAATAGGCCTGTGCCCAAAATAGATCTTTCTCCCAAAATAGGCCTGAGCCAACATGCCCCCAGCACTGATATGTGGCTCTCCCTGAGCCACTCAGGTGGTGTTCACTCCTTGCATGGCCTTCTCCAAGTCATGGAACTTCCCATCTTGTTCCTCCCAATTGGATTTCACTTACGCAACTTTCTCTGTGAACTCCTCTACCATCTGCGCTGTAATGTGTTCCTTCAGAGATTATACATTCTTGGCATGGACCTGTTCCATACTTGTATTCTCCTCCTCCAATTCATCACTTATTTGTGTTGTTTTCTCCTCGAGTGGTTCTAATTGGGCCTACCTTTCCTTCTTGTTAATCTGCGTAGTATTCAATTATGTCTAAAGGGTTTTCATCTCCTGTGTGCCTTTCAAGTGTTTTATGATACTCATGGACTTCTGTTGCTACTTCAATTCTTGCATTGCAGTGATGATTTTATCTTCTTGTTGGTCAAACTGTTGGACCCTCTCATATTCCTCCAAAGTCATCCATAGCTGCACAATCCTGTCAAAAATTTCTGTGACCTTTTTGGCTTATCTTTCGATCATATCTATTTGCAGGGAAGCATGTTGTTCTCTTTCGGATGTGACTTCGAGAGGAGTTGTTGGTGTTAATTTTTCCTTGAGTTCCTCGATCTCCTTCCTATACCTGTCGAGTGTCTGCATGATAATTTGAATCTGTTCTTCAACGTTTCTCACAGCTTCTTGTGTGTTGTCTGAAATATTTTTGAATACTTCCTTCAACTTCTGCTCGAGGTTATCCGCACATTGCTTCTCCTCCCATGTCTCTAGCTTGACCTTCTCTACCACAATTTGTAGCACATCCTTTCCATCTCTGGTGACTTTCAACTCTGTCACATCTGCCCTGGCTCATGATTGCACTTCATGTGTGACACTGACTTGCAACTTGTACAGTGCCTTAGTTGGTATTTTAGCTAAGACCAACTCTACCTGTTTTGAGTCTTTAAGTGGTGTCTACGTAATGGGATCCTCGAGCTGCAACACATCTGTGGTAATGTGGAAGCTAGGACTTTCATGCACTATGAGTTGGATTGTTTCTTCCTTGTTTTGTGCGATTTGATCCCTTGCCTCTTTCGATTGCAGGATTAGTTCTACTCCCCTGTATTGTGTTTGTGTTGCTTGTATCCATTCCAAGACCTGTTTAACATCATCCAACTCCTTCATGATCCTTTCTCTTTGGTTATCGACCTCCTCATATTCCTCCGCCGCATGGTCCTGAACCCTCTCTGCTACTAAGTCGATATCATCCTAGGTGATCGTGTATTCTGGGATGTCCTTATGGGCCTTGGCCTTCTTGCACGTCCCCCATATATGTATGATTGACCGTTTGGGTGGCCCTGCATCTTGTGAAGTTGTTGTCATCAGAATTCCTTGTGATATTGTGTCCCCCCCTCCTTGTTCCTCCTGCTTGGGGACATTATCCTTCTTTCATGTCTACCCATTCTTCTTTGGGGCACTACCCTGCTTCAGTTGCATTAGATTAGAGCTAGGTTTTTTCTGCTGCGTTGGTTTCTTGGCCACAACGATTCCTACTATAGATGTCTTTGATGAGCCTGCTTCAATTTATTTCCCCTTGGGCATGTCTTTGGTTATTACTGAGATCTTCCAGTCATCCTGCCAGTCCTTTATTTCCCATTCTACCTCTTCTAGGTTGACGTAGAACCAAAGTTGTAGCCATTCTTTGTCTGGATCCATGCATGCTTGGATCCACATATTGTGTCGCGTAGCCTTGAAGTTGGCTATCCCTTGGTACTACATGACCACCTTGAGAGTTATTCGCCAGGTATTGGCTATATTTTTTTGCATATCGCTGAGATATCGATCAAAAGTGATGGTGTTGCCAATTTTCCGCTTTGAATCAGAAGTTCTCCCCAGTGATGTGTATCGTGCTACTCGACATCATCCTACTCTGTCACAAAAATATGAATAGGTAGGCTCTTTCTATCTGATTAACGTTATCAACATGTTGAACAATGAATAGTGGAACTCAGTCCCCAAGTCCTATGCATCCTTGTAGTCATCTAGGAACATATTCAATAAGTATGGGGCCCAACTTAGCATGGTGTCATTTGCGCACTATGTTGCATCTATGATAAATCCTTTGGGGACCTCCTCCTTGCGACATTTTCAAAGGATTTTTCACACCATCAACTTTGTTTCCATAATGGTGGTTGTGTCACTGATCTGCTTTATTATAATTTTGCGTCAGCCCCTTTATGTTCCATATGTTTTCTTCATTTCGTCCATAAGTGCATTCTCCTTTGTTTTCTCATCCATATATTGCGCGGGCTTCTCACCATTTGATGGGATTCCTGTGATGAACGAAATTAATTCGACATTGATGGACACCGGTCTATCCATCCATAAGAATCCTCCATGGAGGACCTCCAATAACTACTTGACGTAATTTTTCTTGTCTTTCCCCTGTCGAAATGAGGAATCTCTAGCAAATGAAGTATCCCTGTATTTACTAGACCTGCTATCCATTGCTTCAGTTGTAACACCAGATCTCCTAGCGGTCCTGTGCCTGAGATTTCCATGTACACCTATTGTGCAAACTTCAAGAACTTGTTGGTGTCAGAAACATTGTGGTATGCATACCTGAACTTCTCGACGTAGCCCAAAAAACTTGGTGTGGCCTGCACCCCATCTGGAATGTGCGGGGAAACTCTATAGGCCTCGGGTTGCTTGCGCGAGGACCTCACGATGGGTTTTTTCCCCTTTCTCTATGTCGACGCGCTGAATGTCCCAACCTCTGGTTCTCTTTCTTCTCTGCCCGAGGTTTCCCCATGATATCTTCAATTTTCACTTCCTCGTGCTGCATGGACCCTACCAAAGGCTGTGACCCTGGCCCATCATATTATTTCACTGTCAATGCCATTGGTATGGTGGGCTGCTTCGGCCCTAGATGGTTGTTGTGGGTTTCCTGTTGTCGACGGGTTTTGGCCCCCTGCATTGCCCTATGAGTTGATGTCCATCTCGACCATTGTCGGTGTCTGTCCCTCTTCCTCTACCAGTGTGGTTCTCACAGGTACTGTTTTGGCCTGTGGTGAAAGAATCGCATCGACATCGATGATTCCCTCCAGCTGATTATAAACATGTTCTTCCTCTGTGGGTTCCTGCGGTGACCTGTGGTTGCTGCATGTTTTTTCGTTCTATTTGGCTAGGTGCGTCGACCTTTGGAGGTACCATCCTAAGTAATTCTTCCTTCTATTGCTGAAATCTGGCTGCTAAAATCTCCAAACTCGCTTGTTCACCACCTATATTCGTGCTCCTTAGCTCTGTGGATGCATAAATTCACAATGAGTGTTGTTTGGCCCACGTTTCAGTTATATACAGAGTGTAATAAATGTCCTAAATCTTCTCAGAGACGATTATTTGATGGACATAAATGTCTTAAAGCTTCTTGGTAACACTTCATTAAGTTTCATAAATTCTCAGTTCACGCCTTGTTACCCTAATGACTGGTTTCTACTTTTCCAACCGTTGGCCTATTTTCCCGTGCGTTATAACTTTTCAGTGCCCCGCATGTTTCTGCTGTGAATTTTTCTCTGGCGCGCTATGTTTTCTTACTGTCAGTCATATTCTATGTGTGGTAACTTTTACTTCTTGTTGCATTGATTTCGTTGTCTACTGTGCGCGACATTCCCCAATTTTCTGTCATTCATCCAACTTCCACCTCTTTTTGTATTTTTCTTCTTTTCTACTTTTGTCTTCCTTTTTATTCTTTTTCTACTTTTTATTTCTTTTTATAATTTTTCTTTCCTAATATCTACTATAGTACACTATACACATGGATTCCTCACTACGTTGCAACTATTAAGAGTTCGTAGGTCGTCTGTACCTATACAGTTTTAGTCAACTACTGTTCACCATTCCTTTCAGCTCCACTCCTCCCAAGTCATGTAGATGCATAGATCCTCCATCTGTGACATTCTTGACTTCATATGTCCCTAACCAATGCATTTTGAACTTACCGGGATGTTGCAAAAACTTACTGTCATAGAGGATAACTAGAACTCCCTCCTTAAATTTCTTCTTCTTTATGTGTTCGTCATGCCAGGATTTGTCCCTTTATTTCTATACCTCTTGGTAAAATCCTACCATAATCCTTTCTTCTTCCATTTCCATTAGTTGACTTAACCGTTCTTGTACTCCGCCTGTTTCTGTCATATTGATAATTGTTGCTACGCACAGTCTGTGTACCATAAATTCTAATGGCACCACTTCTTACTTTCCATACATTGATATGAATGGTGTCTGGCCTACCAACTTCTTTCATGTGGTCCTGTATGCCCATAATACTGATGGTATTTTCAAATCCCAATCATCTATGTTAACATTACAGATCTTTGTCAAGGCACTCTCCAAAATATTGTTCAAAGATTCTACTATCCCATTTGCCTGAGGATGATATGGTGTACTCTTCTGGTGATAGACTTCAAACTCCTCAGTGATAGTCTTGATGGTACTATTAATAAAATGGGTGCCTTGGTCACTCATCATAATCCTAGGACATCCAAATCTTGTGATCCCTTTCTCAAATAAGAAGTTCCCTGCTATCTCTGTATTGCAATCCTTGACTGGTGCTGCTTCTGCCCATCTGGCTAAGTATTCTGTCACAGTAATGATGTATCTAGCTCCTGACCTTCTGGCTAGTGCATTAATAGGTCTGAAAAAATATATTGCCCATTTGTCAAATAATTGAAGAGTTACTTGTGGTCTTAGGGGCATCTCATCCCTCCTGTTGGGTTTGCCAACTCTCTGATAGACATCACCGTTCTGGAAATATTCCTTCGCATATTTATGGATTGTTGGCCACCATAAACCTATGTGCAATACCTTTTGCACAGTAGCTTTACTTGCATAGTTTGCTCCGGCTATTCCTTCATGATATTATGCTAAAACCTTGGGTCGTTCATGTTCCAATACACACCTTCTCAAGATGTTGTCTATGCCCATCTTATATAAATGTCCTGCATGAGTTGATAGTCTATTGCTCTGACTACCAGATTTTTATTCTGCACATTACTAAACTCTTTTGGACAACTCATATACTTAAGAATTCAATAACATCATCGAAGTATTCATCAGCTACCTATACTGAAAATAACTGTGCATCAGGGAAGTTATCTTCCAATTTAGTAGGTTCTTCTCCATTGGTTACCCTTGAAAAGTGATCTGGTATTGCATTCAACTTCCCTAGTTTAACTATTACTTCAAAACCAAATTCCTAGTATAATAACAACCATCTACAAACCCTCCCCCCCCAACATTGTCTTGTTGACTAGATATTTGAGGGCAGAATGATCTGTGAACATTTTAAAATGCTTTCCCAATAAATAATGCCTGAATTTGTGAAGTCCATAGACCATGGCTAGGAATTCTCTCTCCGTGGTGTTGTAATTCTACTCAGATTATGATAACTTCCTGCTTGCAAAGGCTATAAGATGATCTAATTCCCCTGCTCCTAGATGCACCATAATTGATCCAAGTTTTATTGTTGATGCATCTACATGCACATGAAATGTCTTTTCCCAATATGGAAATACTAATATAGGCGATGCCACCATCTTCTCCTTTAAAGTATCCAATCCCTGCTGACAATCCTCAGTCCACTGAAATACAATGTCCTTCAACAAATTTTCCATCAATGCAGTAATATGCGCATACCCATTTATAAAATTTCTGTAGTACCTTGTATGTCCAAGTGTGGCTCTTAAATGGCGTACTGACTTTGGTGGTGGTAAGTTCACAATGAAAACAATCTTAGTAGGGTCAACCATTAAACCCTATTTGCAAAATATATGTCCCAACAATATCCAAAAATGTGTGCCAAAAATGAATTTCTTGATGTTTAATGATATCTCACATTACCTACATCTTTCCAACATTAGTCTTAGGATTTATACATGATATTTAAAAATACTAAAGACAGTTCAGTCATCCAAATATACTTCTAAAAACTCATGTATAAACTCCTTAAAAGAAACTATGACCACCCTTGAAAAGATAGTTGGTGCATTCTTCAATCCAAAGGGAATGACTGTGTATTGGTAGGATCCCCCTTCTGTAGCAAAGGTAGTCTTATACCTATCCTCTGGAGATATTTTGATATGATGGTAACCTGAGAATCCATCTGTGAATGAATATGCTTCCTAGCCTCCCACATTCTCCAAGACCTCATCTGTAAAAGGGGTAGGGAAAGGATCATGTAAGAAAGCATCATTTAATTTCCTCAAATCTACACAAATACTTATCCCCCCTTACTTATTTTCCCGGACTACCATGGGACTGATCCATTCAGATCCCTCCACTAGTTCTATGATACCAGCTTCCAACATTCTGTCAATTTATGCTTTCACTTTCTGTTTATACACTGGATTCAACCTATAAGGTCTTTGTCTGATAGGTCTAGCATCTAGTTTTAGGGGTATCTTCATATCACCTAGCTCACATGCTATGCCTTTCATCTCTGTGAAGGTTGTTGGAAACAAGTCACTGTATTCGTGCAATAACTTTGTTATCCTTTCTAATGTCTACTTATCCCAATACTCTCTAATGCTTTCCATTTTGAGATTTTATTCGGTCCCAATGTTGGATTTTTTTACTTTGATTTGTGTATAAAATGCCTTTGACTTCAGAGTTGGACCGTCCACCTCTCTTTATCCTTCAATCTCGGTGATCTAAATGTTGCACAGATCATCTCCATCTGGTGCTTCCTCTTCAACATGATAACATGTGAGTAACTCTTTGATTGTTTGTATGTTTTGTTGTTGATAGTTTGTTATAATTTTGACCTATGGTTCATAAAAAAATATTACTCCCCATATCAGCTTCAAAGATGAATCAATGTTGGGGTTCTCATGCTCAAATGATAAGGTTACCACAAAATCCTGTTGTAATACCTTCCATTCTGTAGTGTCTCTGTGCATCTCCTGGTCTATGTACCAGTTCCTTGGGATCCCTTCCAATGTATGAATGAAGTGATGAGGCCTTTCCTTTGGTGGTGTCATCCTCCATCGTGTTCTAAATTTATCTAAGTGCTCAACTAGTCTTCCTTGGCCATCATACTTTTGCACTCTATTTCTCCCCTATTCTGCACCAAATCTAATGCGCAATATCCATTTACACTAATATCGGTCCTGAATTGTTTCTTTTTGTGCACCCCGCCATCATGTAGGTGTTTCCTTGAGTGAAATATCCAAAACTTCCTCCTCATATCTTGTCAGGAATTTCTCTAAGTCCAACCCATGAAAATTGGGGGGTTCCCTTATCTCGGTTCCAACCCACCTTAATATGCAGTCTATTCTTGTGCACCTCCTTGTAGAGACTTCATGTAGTCTCTACTACCAATTATCCAGAGTTCTGTCTGATTCTGAAGCACGTGATGTAATTATTCTCTAGTTGAGTACCTCGTCTGCAGTGGGGTTGACATAATCTTATTCTTGCGCAGTGGTTCTGTATAACTGATTTATTTCTTCCAAATCCAAACAGGTTTCCTCTACAAACCTTTCTCCTTTTGAACGTTCTGTTGGTGCAATAAATCTATATTCATCGGATTCAAAAGTCATTTTCCTTGTCTTCAGTTTGATCACAACCTACTTATCAAATGCCCAATCCAATCCAAGTAATGATGGGTAAGGTGTTGTTCCATCTACTATCTCTATCACTTCGAAATATGCCACAATGTGCACTCCATCCAAATTTACTGTCACACCTTTAAGTCTTCCAATTGGTAACACTTTTTGATGATTTTCTAGTTTCAAATGGAAGGATGAATAGCCTAATGTGGGTTCCCCCATACATTGCCATGTCTTCTTAGGAAATACGCTTACTTCATAGCCTAAATCAAGTATGATATATCCCATTTTAAAATCCCCAATGTTGGCATTTATCCTGAATTCCCTGCTTATTCTTCTTCTTGTATGGAGATGATTGACTGTCTTCTACTCTAACTTCCCTTCTACTTTTGTTTTGCATCTTTCTAGAAGATTTTGTAAGACCTTAATGGATGATGGATCATTCAATAACTTGACACAGGATTGCAGAAAAGTCTTTATGATACTTACTTGGTTTAATGGTTGTCCTTTGTTAGTGTGATCCATTGAAGATGTAATATTGTACATTGGTGGATCCTAAGTTGGCTGTGAAATTGATGTAGACACAATGTTCTCTTTTAGAATATCATGTCTGGCCTCCCTGAATGTTTCCTTTTCTTTTCGCACATCAAACTGCTTATGTGGCTCAATATTCTTCTTTACCCATTAGTGTTGAGATGGATCTTGTTTTGCTACATCAACTCATTTTTTGGATCCTCCTTGAGTAACTATATTGATGTTTTTCCCATCATCCCTAGCTTCTGCATAAATCCACTGGACATTATGGTTGTTTTGGTTCATTTTTTCCTAAATATTTCCCAAGAGTTTTGGGTAGTCTTTTGTGTCATGGTATGCTCTGCGAAAATACATACATGTCACAGGAAGAAGTGGAAAATCCCTTGCATAACTTCCTGGTTTTTGGAAGTTGTGGCATACTAACGTCCCTCTACCTTGTCCAAATCCTCCTCTTCCTCATCCTCCACCTCTGAATCCACCTCTATCTCCTCACGGTGCATTGTATTGAGGTACCTAGTTATATTGTGCCAAATTATATTGAGGCTACGCATTGTTGTACTACGGTTGTGCGGGGTTGAATGGTGGTGGCACATTGTTGAACTGCAGTTCATCTTTCCTGGTCATCATCTCTTATTGCACCATGTAAGTGTCTGAATTTCTTTCTCTCATCAGTTCTAGCGTTCTACAATCCTTTTCATCACGACCCACTGATTTGCAAAAAATGCAATATGAAAATTTTGGCACTGTCTTATATTTCTGCATCATTGGACAATAATATGGATCATGCCCATGTTTTCCACCCCTACTGCCAAGTACTTTGCAAAGGTTGGACATTCATTCTTATGATGTCCTTTTTTCTTGCATAATGTACACCAAAAAACTTCTCTTTTCTCTTTTCTCTTATTCTGGTTTAGTTGAAATGTCAGATTCTTAAGATCCTCCTTCAACTCCTCTATTCCCGGATCTGTCTGCTGATACTGGTTTTATTCTAGTTGCAGGGATGCTTGCAGAGCCTCTTCTTGATTTTGGAACTTCTATTGTCTCAAAGGATACTTCAAGTGTGGTAACAATGGGTTCACAAATAAATGCCTATGTTGCATGTCAGTGATTGAATACTTCAACTTACCTTTCAGACGTTTGAACCTCTAATCAATATCGCAGACAAAATCACCAGGTTTTTTCTTGATTTTAATCATGTCATTCATATAATGGTCCTCTGAGATTGGCTTCTAAAACTCATTTACCAATAGATTTTTCACCTCTGCGACGGTATTCAATACTCCTTGTGGATTGTTTACATCAAGGCTCATGTACCAGTCCAGGGCGTGGTCTCTTAGTGTGATAGATAATTGTGCAAGTTTTGTATCCTCTTCTGTGATCTACTTTTCTTCCTAGATATTTTCACAAATAAGTAGATGCTTTTTAGGGTCCTCAGATGCCTCACCCAAAAACTCTGGTAATTAGATGGTGAAATCTAGTCCTGCCATTTTGAATTGTGTCGAACTACTGCCTCCGCTCGATGTATATAATTGATTGTTACTTCCTAAAATTGCTCACCTATTTGGTTGTCCTTGATTGGACCCCTATCCTATTGCTCCATTTCCACTAAAATTTAGTTGTCTAAAGACTGGTTTTATTTCAGGTGTATTAGTCACAGATGGGGTTGTAGGTTCCACACTGATTGTGATATGGACTGGAGTTCTACCTTTTGTTCTTGACCTTGGACCTATTTTTTTCCTTTCATATGTTTCACATAGTATTTCCTCAATATTATCCATATCCCTAATATCCTCTACCTCTTCTTCATCGCTTTCTAAGCCCTCTCTATCGGCTATGGAACTATTTTTGTTCTTCATATTATATTGGTAAGGTATTCTACTGCACGTATTTACATCGTTTTCCATTATTTGCTTTATCTGGTCCACTTCCATCATGATTGGGCCCATGGCCTCCTTATGCTTCCCCTTATCCATCTCCCTATCCATATCTCAACCTCGTGTTAGTGTATCCCCCCTACTCCCATGTGCGTAGGGAAGTTTAGTTGCCTGATTCCATGGTCATCACACCTTTTTCATACAATAAAATATTGATTGAAGTATAAAGTGATATGATGTACCTACCTCTGGGTCCCTTCATAAAATCATTCTCTACAATAGTATATGAATTCATTGTATCTACTGCAAATTCGGTGATAAACCCAACAATAATACTGTCTAACCATAAATCTACTGCACACATAAATTTGTTATTAACTCGTTGTAACTACGCGATCTCCACAAGATGCCACTCTAGATGTCTGATCCGATTCATAGGATGGTTGTCCTTCAACCTCAATAACCACTCCTGCAACAGATGCAGAAAATAACAGAATAATACCTCATGCAAGTTGATAAACACATATTTGTCAAGATATTTGCATGGTGTCAACTTAGGGTTTATGTTTTCTTTCTACACAAACTCGAGTTCCTTTGTCCTTAAGAATATTTCAATATCTGCCTTCATTGGATTCCAAGGCATGAACATTCCCTTCTATGCTTTCATCCTCTGTGATTTTCGTCACCAGATCCCATCCACTCAATCCCGTACAGTTCCAGATGACAGCAAAACCATTTGTTTGTCACTTGGGCTGACCCAGGTTCTGATCTCAAATAGGTTTCCAACAAAACCCTCAAAACTATCGGTCCTCCTGGTAAACCAAAAGGCAATGTTTCACATAGAGTGCACAACCCATTATCACCCAATATAGCTTTATGGGGGAGTAAAATACTCAAGTGTTTGCAGTCTAGGAAGGAGTGGGGATTGCGTTTTGATTCTTTCCCTCATGCATCAACATCATTAATCATTCATCTACTTCTAGGATTCATTCATCATTAACTATGCATGCATGTTGTTATAACTATTTTTAACCATTCATTATTTAACTATGATTAAAAAAATAGTAAACAAAATCATTCATAACACATAGAACACCATATTTTACCGTGGTTCACACCCTCTTGGGGATACATCCACAAAGATATGACTCTTCTGCTCTTTTATTCATTTTGCTGCAAAATCTGTGCTGCACGCATTACATCTTCAAGATTACAATCAAAATGAGGGTAAGTACCCTATGGGAGGCTGACTAGATCACACCAGGATCCTCAGTCTGTGACCTAACCCTCAAAACTATATTATTCAACTCAACAACAATAACAATAACAAAACTCAAACATTGAGAATACATGGTACTCTCTATGCTAGCGATGTTCCTCTGCCATTGCGAAGTTACACAAGACATGGCTGCACCAAGTGCCGCCATATGTTCATAACTATTCTTGGTGCACTTATGACTGTCTATTTTTAAGACTTGTGGGCAGAACTCGCATGGGTCACCCTCCCGCATTGCTACACTTCCACGGCTCTGCATTTCCAATAGTTCTGCATTCTTGATTATCACAAGCGACGTAATTTTCAATATACGTCGTTGATTTATCATAAATTGATTTACTCCAATTTAGGAGGAAACACCACCCATCTAGAAGCACTACAAAGCAAATATGATTCTTATCTGTACACTGCTCAATGGTTTTTTATTAACGTTATTTCTATTCGAAAGGAAAGTGATATATGTGTAAATAACATTTTGGTGGACTTTCATCCTTCTCTTGGCCTTGGGGAAATCACAACTCTGCGATCTATTTATATTTGGACAATTTGCTAGTAAAAAAGTGTTTTTATATGATGCACACCAAGAATATTTCATTCAACCATTTGATCCAACAATATAGCTGATAAGAGAGGATTGGTTTTCTTAAAAAGATACATCAATGCCAATGTAAATTTGAATGAAACCAAGTGACTGCACTATGCATAGAGCACACACTATCAAACATGATTCCAGATGTAGAACTGCGGTAGTGTGGAAAAAGAAGACGTATCAGTGCTCTGCAAAATATTTGAATATATACCAAGTGCTAAATAGACAAAATACTATCTTTGTGAAACATACACCTATACGAAAGTGTTGATGACATCGCTTTGCCAATTGCATAAGTGTCTATGCAACCAACTCTGCCAATGCTAGAACATAAGTGGCATGAATTCTTAGCGCAAGGGTCAAAATTCTAGAATCCCACACAAGGATTGATAATAGAGAAATAATTTTCTTTGTCTATTTTGAATCCTTGTGCACCCTGGACAACTATACTTGGTCTACTTAAGATAGTATGTTTTTAAGCCTTGTGCAGAGAAACCACATAGGTCACCCTCTTTCATTGTTACACTTCCACACCTTTGCATTTCCAATAGTTCCACATTGATTGTGACAAGCAACGTAATTTGAAAACTAGGTCATTGATTTATAATAAATTGATTTGCTTTGATTTAAGGGCAAACACCATGCATCTAGAAGAAGTACCAAGTAAATGTGTTGCTTATTTGTAGACTGCCCAATGGTTGTTTATTATGGATATTTCTATTCGAAAGGTATCCGATATATGTGTAAACGATTTTTTAGCATAATGGCATCATTCTCTTCGCTTTGGGGTAATCCCAGGTTTGCGATATATTTTCCTTTGGACAATCTACTAGTCAAAAAACTTTTTACTTGCCCACTTTTGAGGTTGGATGAAGACTTTTCAAGAGCCATATCTCCTCCCTCCACACAACTATGCCTCTCACACGCCACACAATCTGTAAATCACTTCCCTTTGCTTGCAAATCTGACAAAATAAACCTCCGACGAATGGTTGGGATATTGTCCAAATTACATCCACTGTCACAATTACATCCATTGTCATAATTCGTCATGCGAATGCACATGACTGCACAAACATAACTGGCATGAGTTCTTCACACAAGAATTGAAAATACATAGTACTGTCTGTGTCAGTGATAATCCTCTACCACTACTGAGATGCAAAATCCACACCAAGTTCCACCATATGTTCATAGCAAAGGCTTCCGAACAAAATGC
>ML784391.1:214875-271170 GCA_009831015.1 Picea engelmannii
AAAAAAAAGAACAGATGGAACATAGTGCAATGCACCAACCAAACGATCGCCAACACCATATGAAAATGCATCCAACCTAAAAAAAAACATTTCTCTACAACACATGCAAAATAATGCATTGCTCCCTAACTTTATACCCACACTATCTCCATAACATCATTCAACTGCAAAAAAAATGAAAAATACATGTCGACAACATGGAAACACAAAATAAGAATCAAGAATCAAGAACTAATAAGAATTTCTTACACTCTGATGAACATTTCCACAACCCCAAAATTAGAACTCTTGGAACTCACCACTCCCAACACTTACAAATCTAGAATAGTTCTGTCTCTCTGAACCATAACATATGACATGGTAGATAAATAGATTAAGCAACCCAAAAAAATACAAAGTGAACAATACAACCTCAAAACAATACACCTTCTCTCTCTACTAACCTTTGACTACTTTCAGATCACACAATCTCTGTAACAACCCCCGACCCACTTGAATTGCTTCTGGAAAAACCAAGAACACAAAAAAAATAGTTGCATTATGAAAAAAAACAAACTCTATCAAACAACAACTAAAGAAACTATCAAACAAAAATACAATCTAAAAACAAAACACCTTATATCATTGTCCACCTTTGACTATTTGCAACCTACAAAGTCCCTATAAAAACCCCCCTCAACTTGACTTGCTTCTAGAAAAACCAACAACACAATAGAGTTAACTGTACTATGCACAAAGAAAACTCTATCAAACAAAAACTACAAAAATAATTTCACTTGTCTAAAATACATAAATTAATATGGAAACCAACTAGTTAGAAGCAATATACTAGATGCACAAGACTTCTTACCCACTCTCATACATTTGTACTAGCCCCAAAAAACCAGATCTCTTCCAAGTCGCCAACTGTAGCACCCGTAACTTTTATAACAACCTTGCCTTCGTGGATTATAAAAGAGTGTATCTTGATCAAACCCAAAGAATTCAAAAATGAATTAGAAAAAAAGAATTCAATTAAAGATCCTTGTAATCCGTGAAAGCTATCACAGAGAATCATGTCAAGCAATACACAAAAATCCATTGAAAATTTATGAATCATACTAATTTTAATGAACAATCGAAACACAATCATCTGTATATATCTATCAAAATAATTCTATATATTGTATAGTAAATATATATGCATCTTGTTTGACCCACTACTTTAAATTCCACCAATTGCTAGCTGACACCATACCAAACTTCATAAATCGTGGCAGTCTCAGAACTTTGAGACTTGTACATGAAACCATTCCAACCATCCGCTAAACCTGCATAATTAAATTTCCTATTCAATTCCCATCGCCAACCTGACAATAAGATGTTGTTTTGAAGGACCAATAATAACAAAGGAAGACAAATTAGATCTCTACCAGCAAAGTTTAACTTTGGAAAACAACGCCAAATTTTTGGTCAACACAAAAACAAAAACACAGACAACGCAAAAACGATTGCTATAGTCCCAGGCCTTCAACATGAACTAATAAGAGGTATTAACTTCAAGTCTCTCATTTTTAAGTTACTTTTAAAAAAAAATCATCATATAATTTTATTGTAAATCTCATTTCACTTAAATTATAAAAGTGAATCACTATAAAGTAACTTTAATATTGTTTTTTTAAAGTTACTTTTTACATGCAACTTTAATTTATAAAGTAACTTCATTGTAAAAATGATTCTCAGTTGTCATATCAAAGTGGGTCACTTCTTAAGTAACTTATTTGTGAAAGTGATCTTACATGTATGCATCCTTAATTGTAAAAGTGAGTCAGAATGAGGTAATTTTTTTTAATTCAACCACCCCATTGTGCATCCATCACCATGTGGGCCAACTTCTACCTGACATGTGGCACTTTGGTTACCTTTTGTGCGTTTTTAAAAAAGGGCATAACTTCACATTTGAAATATGTTTTCAATGCCATTTTTTCAAACAACCTATTTTTTCGAGAGAATTCCATCTAAATAGTCATTTTAAACTTTTTAATCCATATTATCTATATATTTTCATATATATTATCCAAGTGATCTTTTGCTTATCAGTACCGACTACTTCTCATGGAAATTCCATATGGAAGATGTACTAAGGAGTAAAAGATTGTCTAAGATTACATTGAGAAAAGAACAAGTCCCCATTGATAAAGAAAATAAAACCAAATGGGATAATAAAAATGATGAAGCAAATGGATTAATCAGAATGCCCATCTTTATTGATTTAGGGTTTCACCTTCAAGGAATTGATGACCCAATGAAATCTAGGCTAAGTCAGAAGTCATATTTTGGAAACATAAAGTGATTCGAGCCCACCAGATTGAAAATCAGTTAATGAATTTATCAAGATGGTAGTCCATATTTTATCAAAATAATTCTATATATTGTATAATAAATATATATGCATCTTGTTTGACCCACTACTTTAAATTCCACCAATTGCTAGCTGACACCGTACCAAACTTCATAAACCGTGGCAGTCTCAGAACTTTGAGACTTGTACATGAAACCATTCCAACCATCCGCTAAACCTGCATAATTAAATTTCCTATTCAATTCCCATCGCCGACCTGACAATAAGATGTTGTTTTGAAGGACCAATAATAACAAAGGAAGACAAATTAGATCTCTACCAGCAAAGTTTAACTTTGGAAAACAACGCCAAATTTTTGGTCAACACAAAAACAAAAACACAGTCAACGCAAAAACGATTGCTATAGTCCCAGGCCTTCGGCATGAACTAATAAGAGGTATTGACTTCAAGTCTCTCATTTTTAAGTTACTTTTAAAAAAAAAATCATCATATAATTTTATTGTAAATGTCATTTCACTTAAATTATAAAAGTGAATCACTATAAAGTAACTTTAATATTGTTTTTTTAAAGTTACTTTTTACATGCAACTTTAATTTATAAAGTAACTTCATTGTAAAAATGATTCTCAGTTGTCATATCAAAGTGGGTCACTTCTTAAGTAACTTATTTGTGAAAGTGATCTTACATGTATGCATCCTTAATTGTAAAAGTGAGTCAGAATGAGGTAATTTTTTTTAATTCAACCACCCTATTGTGCATCCATCACCATGTGGGCCAACTTCTACCTGACATGTGGCACTTTGGTTACCTTTTGTGCGTTTTTAAAAAAGGGCATAACTTCACATCTGAAATATGTTTTCAATGCCATTTTTTTAAACAACCTATTTTTTCAAGAGAATTCCATCTAAATAGTCAGTTTAAACTTTTTAATACATATTATCTATATATTTTCATATATATTATCCAAGTGATCTTTTTCTTATCAATACCGACTACTTCTCATGGAAATCCCATATGGAAGATGTACTAAGGAGTAAAATATTGTCTAAGATTACCTTGAGAAAAGAACAAGTCCCCACTGATGATGAAAATAAAACCAAATGGGATAATAAAAATGATGAAGCAAATGGATTAATCAGAATGCCCATCTTTCTTGATTTAGGGTTTCACCTTCAAGGAATTGATGACCCAATGAAATCTAGGCTAAGTCAGAAGTCATATTTTGGAAACATAAAGTGATTCGAGCCCACCAGATTGAAAATCAGTTAATGAATTTAAGTTCCAATGATTTTCGTTGCATTGAATATTATTTATCTAAGTTCAAAACACCTAGAATTTTACTTAAAGACTGTAAAATAGATATGAAGTATGACCGATGCATATGCGTTATGTTTCTAAGATGGTAGTCCATATTTTGTCTTTGTATCTATCTTTTATGCCGCCATAGAAGCTCTAGGGTTTGCTTACCAAGATCTCACTCTTGAGTCTTTTTGTGATTCTCTAATTAGAGAGCAATATAAACTCTTGCAACTTTGAGTGATCAACACTGTAGATACATATAACAAATCCTTAATGGCCTAATATCAATATAAACCCAAGAATCCAAAGAAGAAACATCCTCGCAACAATAATAAAAACAAGGGTCCCAAACCCTTTCAACCAACTTCTACTCCCAATGGTGACAAAGGACCAAAATAAAAATAAAAAAAGTAACAAGATTGGCAGACATTGCAATTTTTGTGGGTGAGGTGGTTATTTGGAGTTTAAATGTTTTAAAAAGATGGAGGCCTTGGAAGTAGCAATGAATAAGCACGCCATCAATCCTCATTCTTCTTCTTATAACTCTTCTTCTCATGGACATGCACTTTTTGCTTCTGGTTTTTTCTTCAATGCAACATCAACTTCTTCTTCTAATCAATGGGTTATTGATTTTGGAGCATCTTATCACATGGTTAAGGATAAAGCCACTTTTTCTTTTCTTAATGAATGTAAGACTAAACAAATATTTCTTCATGATGATAGATATCTTAGTGTTGTAGGGTTTGGAACAATTCAGGTAGATAATGACCATTTCAATCATGTATTATGTGTTCAAGGTCTTTCCTGCAACCTTATATTAGTATATCATATCACTCATTCAGGTGAAGGTAAAACAATAGAGTTTTCACCTCACCAAGTTGTAATCAAGGATTTAAAATATCATAAGCATGTCCTAGCCACTGTATTTTTTGATGATATTACCAATTTGTACAAATTTGATAACTTTGGGTCATCATCTTTTCCATCAATTTTTTTTCTCATAGTGATGACTTTAGCAAACTTTGACATGAGAAGTTTGTTCATCTAAACTATTGATCATTGCAACAAGTACATAATAAAAATATGGTGATTGGTCTTCCTCTCATTTCTTCCAGAGTTGGTGTTTGTGTCGGTTGTGTTCTTAACAAACATCATCAAGACAATTTTGACAAACGTGCATCTTGGCACACCTCGACCCCTTTGCAACTTTTTCGTAGTGATTTGTGTGGTCCGCTTACTTCTCCTTCTTTCTTTGGGTGCAAGTACTTCTTAACTTTCATTGCTGACTTCTCTAGACACACTTGGGTTTATTTCTTAAAACTTAAGAGTGAAGTTTTTGATATGTTTTCGGCGTACAAGGTCCTTGTAAAAAACATTATGGATATCAACTACAAAAGTTAAGAATAGATAATGGAGGTGAATATGTGAACAACAAATTTATAATTTACTACAATTCACATGACATTCAAATGCAGCATACTGTTCCACATACACCACAACAAAATGGTGTTACTGAGAGAAAGAATCACACATTAAAGGAAAGGGCTAATTGTGTGATCCAATCTAAAGGATAAAGTCTTTATTATTGGGTGTGTTACACATCAAAATTACCCATTTCAATGATGACCTATTGTCATCATTACAAGTGTCGCAAGTGTCTCATTTTGGCCACAAGTGTCGTAGACATCATATAGTCATCTTTCCCATGTCGTGTCTCGAACGACATCACAAGGAACACTTGAAGACACCCTCAAAGACTGGTTAAAGAAGAATAAATCATTTGATGAAGAGTACAAATATTTTTCCATGAAAAAACCCACTTAAAAATGAATTTTGAAGGTCATCTCTCCCCTACACACTGTCAGGGAGTGCCAATGCTCCTTGACCTTCTTTGGGGGAGCGTTCCAGCACTCTGTGCACCCTTCTAGGGGAGCGCTAGTATTTTTTAAGGAAATTTTGGGTAGCGCTCCCATACCCACTGTCCGGGAGTGCCAACGCTCCTTACCCTCCTTTGGGGGAGTGTTGCAACACTCTGTGCCCCATTCTGGGGGAGCACTAGGTTGTTCGAGGAAATCTTGGGTTATTGAGGAAAATCAAGGAAAAATCCCCCTCATCTCTGGAGTTGGTTGGATTCGAATCTGAGGTCAAGGCTGGATCTTAGGGAAGATACACAACTGATGGAGAAGGATAGTCAACCTATCCCAAGAATCTCTAAGGTGGTTGGGTCCATCCAAGATTATATAAGGAGGCCTTCTCATGGTGAAAGAGATGAAGTTTTAGAGATACCAAACTTATGATCTCATGAGAAGTGGTATTGGATACATTGAAGGGATCAAACTTATGATATCATAAGGGAGATAATTAGTGAAGCATATTCATTTTGATTGTGGATCATTTGAGCAAGGGTTTGGACAAGGAGAGTTGGAAGAGGCTGCTGCAACTTCATCAAAGGTCTGTAAATATTGCTATCGTGTTCTCATTAATACATGTGCTTGGCATGTTTCTTTAAAGGTTGTGTATGATTACATGAACTTGTCTTTGATAGATAGATCTAATTTTGAATTAATCATGGTAGAATAGGAAGTTGTTTTGTCTTTGTTGTTATTGGATTGCAGGAATTGTTGAAGAGCTTGGGGATCAAGGCTCAACTTGGACTGGGCAAGGACAAACATTGTAAAAAGGTACATCTTCTTCCTTTTCTCTATTGATTGACTTATCTAGGTTTAAAAGGATGTCAGTGACCAAAGTTAGAACCTTTATATCTTGATCTTAGATATTTAGGGTTCAAGAGGAAATCCACTTGTTCACAGGGGGATTTTCCTGTAATAGAAATTGGCGACTCCGTTGGGGACATGCGCCCCAAGCTTCAATTCATTCACCGACTTTGAGGTTGTCGCCAATTTCTATACTAGATGGAGAAAAAGGATTAGGGTGGATGAAATGAAGGTTTAAATACGATACCTAACGAAAGACTCGACTTGGTATGAGAGGTGACTGTTTCATTTTTTAATGAGATTGACACGGGAAAAAGAACTATGCTCAAGGATCCGGGTTCAATCCCTAGATTTATGTTTCATTTTTTAACGAGCTTTCTACAGAGAGAAAACTATGCTCAAAGCCTCTGTTTCATTTTTTAACGAGCTGATGCAGGAGCATCGCTCCAACTCAGCAAAGCGCTAGCCATCCAACACATCCAGCGCGCATTCATGGAGGAGAGAGGCGCAACCCTCTCATTTTTTTTCAAAATTGTGAAATCAGATCCCATTTGGGGATTTGCGTTGTAAGGATTTTAATGTCAGGTCGCACCTTTGTACAGGTAGTGGTTGAGGTTACCTTAAATGGTTACCTACAGCAAGCCCAGGACATAGTCAAGACTGGGCATCCTTTTGTGTAATGTATCCATAGGAGTAGGTGTCGCTCTGAGATAACGATGGCACAAAGGCGGTGAAGAGGATAAGCTCATAGAGCCCTCTTTCGTAATAAAGGGAATATAGGACTCAGAGTAGAGAGTAAGAATAAGAGAGACCAGAGTAGAGAGGTCTTGAGAGAGGGAGATGAGACTTGTTACAGTCTAGTCTTTGTAAGCATTGTATAGATACGCAAAGATTAATAGAAAAACAGATTTTCCTGCATACTGTGTGTTTGGTGTTTATATGTTTTTATGCATTTCATGTTTTAGATGCATAACTGGTGAAGCATTGCATAAGTTTCAATTTCTTCTCGTCTTTGAGTTTTTGAGTGCAAGGAGTGCACATAGTCTGCAAGGTGTGCGATGACAGAGGTGAGACAACCTTAGGAAAGATCAAGAGGGTTAACGTTGAATCTTCATCAGCAGAAGTGCAAGGAGTGCACAGGAGGAACTCTGTCTCGAGTTCAGAGAAAACAGAACTACTGAAGGTTCTATAAAGCTCTGTCAGGAGGGCATCGAGCATGTGTATAGAGTGCACAGGAGGGACTCTATTTTGAGTTCAGAGAGAAGAAGTGTCAAGGAGAGACACTTACAGAGTTGTTGAACACTCTGTAGGCTCTGCAAGGTGTGCATCGAGCAGAAGAGCGCAAGGAGGGCATGAAGCATTTCTTTTCAAAGAAATACTTCGGATCTGAGTTATTCAAAATCTCAACAGCACCAGGAGTGTGCGAGAGTGGACTTGTAGACCCCCTACCTCAGCAGGGTCCATGACCTCCCGGTCACTGGATCGTTCTACCTCCATGAGCTGAAATAGCTCTCTGGTTCCTACTGGAACCCTTCGAACAGATCCACAGGTCCCTTTGTCCCTGATGCTGGCTTTGAGAAGCCCTGCATGCATGCCACCTTTTCGGCACCCTTCTCCTTTCCGAGCCAACAAACACCTATGCATTGAATCCCTTTCTCTCTCATGACCTCAGGCTGTGACCCAAGGCCCTAGGCTATGCGCCTTTCATGTTTCAGGAGTTCGGGATTCCTACATGTGAGCTCTCCCTGGCTCCCTATCTTTCGAAATGACGAAACCCGAAAAGGGCCTAATGACTCCTTGGCTCCTCCCTTAAGCCTTCTCCACAAGACCTTGTCCTGTGGCCTAGGGATACTCCTCTGAGTGCTTCGACTTTTTTGATTTGGGGAATCACGATGCAGTGCTCCTCCTTTACCTTTCAAATCCCCGAAACCCGAAATCCCGATTCTTCTACAGAACAGATCCAACGGTCCTGCATCCTCCTCGATCGACGACCACGATCGTTTTGCGGTTTCACGAGTCAGGACTTCACATATCACGACTCCTCCTTCCTTCAACTCCCGGATCCCAAAATGCTGAAACTTCTCCTAGACAATCAACGGTCCAAATCCACCGCTGAATGGACGGTCCTCATTCAATCGTGATTCCTCCTTTTGCGATTTATGGGATGAGTATCAACTAACTCTCTCCTCTATTTTCCCTGATGATGAAATGCCAAAATCTCCCCCTTGAGAGATCAACAGTCCAGATTCTTTCGCGAGATCTCCCTTTCGATATTTTTCTCCGGTCTTCACCCTTGTACTCCCGAAGTCCAAAACCCTGATGGCTTCTGGATCTTCGCCACGCGTCCTCTGAGATGGATGCTCCTGATTCTTTCAGGAAATATCCTTTCGCGATTTTGGCCCGGTATTCTCCTTCGTTCCCCCGGTGTCGAAATGTCGACCAACAACCATGTGTCCCCTCCGATGGATGGTGGTGACCCTTAATCACGATTAGAGGTCGTGATCCTTTCGGGATGATCAACGGTCATGATCAAGTCCCGAAATTCTCCTTTTCGGAAATTTGGGAGAGTCTTCATTCTTGACCTCCCGGTAAAAAAATCCCAAAATGATTTCAGGATTTTCATTTCGGGACTTTTGACGACTCCTCCTCACCAATCTCCCAGTGACCAAGACTCTGATTGCTCGGATCTACTGCCACCTGTCCTCCGAGATGGACGGTCCCAATTCCTTTCGTGACTTCGCGTTTCATGAAGTCTAAAGACTCCTCCTTCGGTCCTTCGATATCTGATTCCACGAAATACGTGGATCTTCGCCATGTGTCCTCCCGACGATGGACGGTCACGATGTGTTTTCAGGACTTTGCCGAGTCCTCTCTCCTCTACTTATATGAGGGTTAAACCTCATGCACCTTCTCCCGGATCTGACGGCTATCGGTCCTTTGTGTTAGATCTGACAACCCATATCTAATCTTCGAGGCACTCTCCTATTGTTGTCTGGACTTGAATCCCAATGGTCGAGATATTTTCCTCTGCAGCTTATCCAACGGCTGCCGACGCTCCTCCTCCTGAGCTTGCGTTTCTCTTAGACTTAGAAGATTTTCTAAGTTTTGAAGGTCTCAGCCTTCAGTTGTTCTCCTACGAGGCTGGTTCCTTTGGGTCTCGTCTTCATTATAGAAACGCTCCCCCTCCTGAGCTTTGTCAACTCAGAAACCTCAAAGGTTTTCTCTATGCACGTTCTTCTCACGCTTTCTCTTTTGAGTTTATGGACTTAGAACAAGTCCACTCTCGCACACTCCTGGTGCTGTCAAGATTTCGAATAACTCAGATCCGAAGTATTTCTTTGAAAAGAAACGCTTCACGCCCTCTTGGCGCTCTTCTACTCAATGCACACCTTGCAGAGCCTACAGAGTGTTCAACAACGCTGTAAGTGTCTCTCCTCGACACTTCTTCTCTCTGAACTTGAAATAGAGTCCCTCCTGTGCACTCTATACACACGCTCGATGCCCTCCTAGCAGAGCTTTACAAAACCTTCAGTTGTTCTATTTTCTCTAAACTTAAGAGAGAGTTCCTCCTGTGCACTCCTTGCACTTCTGCTAATGAAGATTCAACGCTATCCCTCTTGAGATTTCCTAAGGTTGTCTCACCTCTGTCAATGCACACCTTGCGGACTATGTCCACTCCTTGCACTCGAAAACTCAAAGATGAGAATAAATTGAAGCTTATGAAATTCTTCACCAGTTATGCATCTAAAACATGAAATGCATAAAAAACATATAAACACCAAACACACAGTATGCAAGAAAATATGCTTTTCTATTAATCTTTGTGTATCTATACAATGCTTACAAAGACTGGACTGTAACAAGTCTCATCTCCCTCTCTCGAGACCTCTCTACTTTGGTCTCTCCTATTCTTACTCTCTACTTTGAGTCCTATATTCCCTTTATTACAAAATAGGGCTCTATGAGCTTATCCTCTTCACCGCCTCTGTGCCATCGTTATCTCAGAGCGACACCTACTCCTATGGATACATTACACAAAAGGATGCCCAGTCATGACTACGTCCTGGGCTTGCTGCAAGTAACCATTTAAGGTAACCTCAACCACTACCTATACAAAGGTGCGACCTGACATTAAAATACTTACAACGGAAATCTCCAAATGGGATCTGATTTCATAATTTTGAAAAAAAATGAGAGGGTTGCACCTCTCTCCTCCATGAATGTGCGTTGGATGTGTTGGTTGGATAGCACTTTGCTGAGTTGGAGTGATGCTCCTGCATCACGAGCTTTCCACAAAGAAGAGAAACTATGCTCGTGACTTCTTCTTGATCATGGTTTCCAAGAGGATAATGATTTGGAAGGAAACCATGTCAAGGGACAAAACTCGATCATGGCTTCCAAGAGATCTTCACTGGATGGAAGAACAATTATCTGGAAGGAACACATGTCGAGGGTCGTGATAGGGGTAAGGAGATCAAGCTCCAATAACCCTACCGAAGAGATCACCATGTCAACTACTGGATCTAAGTCATCAGAAGTTGAAGTCATGGGAGACAACGCCACATAATTGACCTGTGGCAGGGGTGATACCGACTACATATAACACCCATTTAGGGAGGTCATTGGGTTGATGGTAAAGTCAGGGACAATGAATGAAAGTTGATCAATAGTCATCATTCTTCCATCGTGAGGGAAAGATATCACACGAAAGAGAGTGGACACAATAGCTTTCATGGCATAGACATAATCTCACCCAAGGAGTAAATCAAAATCTAAGGGGTCCTGGACTACCATAACATCAATAAAGACAGTTTTCCTTCCCAAAGTTACGGTAAACTGAGGAAGGATCCATGAATGGTTCTTCTATTAAAAGAGAATAGAGTCTGGGTAACTGACACAAGTTGAGGATAACCCAAATCTTGCCAAGCAATAGACGACAAAATACTAATGGATGAACCTTCATCTATCAACGCATGAGGAACGTCCCGACCACAAACCTGTACTGTAATCTTGAAGGGAATGTGAGATGGAAGACAAGGTCCAGTTATCATACCCCAATAAAAAAGGATGGCCTCATTACTTGGAGGGGATTTCACATGAGAGGGAGGAATGCCCCCCATCACGGTAGATTCTGTATCAATGAGAAAAACGTGGGCATAATCGGGTTTACTCTCTA
The DNA here is from genome assembly GCA_009831015.1 of Picea engelmannii. NCBI lineage: Eukaryota > Viridiplantae > Streptophyta > Pinopsida > Pinales > Pinaceae > Picea > Picea engelmannii. The sequence goes on from ML784391.1 coordinate 226,407, forward strand.
GCAGGAGAGTAGGATCGATTGATAACAACATCAAATCGATCACTTGGGTTTCATTCTCCAAGGGGAGAATGGGGTCAACAGGTGGAAACATATCGACCGCTTGGGTTGCACTCTCTAAAGGGAGAGCGGGATCGACCGAAGATGAGATCGGATCAACCACTTTTTCAACTGGTTCAACTAAGAAAGTGACTAGATTGATGACATGATCAACCAGACTGACTGATGAAGGGACCGAAGCAACCACTTTGGCACTCGTAAGAGGAGGAGTGGGATTTATCACGTTGGCACTCTTGAGATGAAGGGTGGGACTGACCAATGACGGGACTGGATCAGTGACTTGGGTTGCACTTTTCAGATGAAAAGTGGGGATGATCGATGACAGAACTGGATCAACTACTTTGGTTATTGGTTCAATCGAGGATGAAACTAGATTGACCACCTGATCAACTAGACTGACCGGGGATGGAACCGAATTGACCATTCTATCAACTAACAATGGGTTGGGGGAAATATTACGGTAAGAAGCTGTGTCCCAATTTGGAACCCCTGCTCCGTGGTGTTCCACAAACCGATCATATACTCGAGAAGAAGAACCTCTTTCTTCATCTTTTGCATCTTGAGGAGACCGCAGTTCCTCAATGGGGCCCTTGATCAGGGACTTTGCAACGTGGCCAAGTCATTGAGCTTATGCTCTCTTTCTTTCCACTCAATCATGACTTTTGCCGAATTTACCTACAATCAACAACAAGCAAAAGTCACTAGTCATGCTATTTTGACAATTTTTGGGCAATTGAAAAACTTAAAAATTATTTTGCTCTATTTTTTATGCCAACGCTCCCTTTACACTCACATCAGGGCGCCAGGGCTCACCAGGGAGATATTAATTTTTCACAACGCTCTCCTTACCCTTTTGGAGGAGCACTGACATTTTATGTTGGGCATTTTTTGTGTGTTTTGGGCAGCGCCCCTATCACTCCTACATCAGAGCATTAGCACCCTCTTACCAATCTTGGAGGGGCATTGAAAAAATCGGTCAACACTCCCCCTAGAATTATAGAGGAGCATTGAGCCCTTTTGGGTGCTTGAGATCTCCCGGGGCATCATTTTTAAAACCCAATAATTGCCTAAAAATAAAATGTAAACCATGCAAATTGAAGGAAAAGGAAAGAGCACCAACCTGATCCAGACGGCGACATAAATAGTTGACCGTAGCTCCGACACAGATGAATGCAAGAATCACCCTCCAAAGCTCAATTTCTCCACTGCTAAAATCTTTGCACGAATGAAATGGTAAAAGACATCTTTTCCCATATTACTATTTATAAAATTTCATTTCTTGCCAAAGCATAGTTATTTTGGGATTTTGAGGAATATTTTGGAGGCATTATTAATACCCTGGTGGGTAGTTTTGTCATTATTGGCAGGTTTCGGAGCAATTTCATTCGTTTCTTATCTTGTCACATTAACGAGCATGGTATTTAGCTCATTCCCACGCTCAAAAAAACATGAGAACACACTAAGTAACCTTTTATCTCTTTTTCAGACTCGCATGGATAAACAAAAAAGGAACCCCCTGGAGTCATATTTAAGCTCTTTTCAGACTCTCTAAACATGAAAATATTGCCCAGTGATCTTGCTTCCTTTCCCACTTGTTAAAAGGTTTGAAAGGGCATCTTTCGAGTGATAATTTGATGCAGGAGCATCTCCCATGTCAAGCGAGCTAGCACGGAATGCAAGTGAACAACTGGACAAAACCAGCACAAGTTTTGAAATTGTCTCGAAGATAATGCACCAACCTTAAATGTGATATTAAAGAGAGGTGTACTCTTATATTGTAATCAGACCTTGATCATCCCGCTCTCGTCTGAAGTAGATAGATGCATTTATGTTGAGATGAAATAGGTAGATAAAATTTAATATTAGATTAGACAGTTTTAGAAAGAAAGAGGGAAACGAGATATAGACACCCTCATTGTGCATTTTTGTATTATTATTGAAGCAGGAAGAGCATAGGAGAGAAGCAGAGAGCTGTGGAAGAACACCCATGTACAGAGTTTGAATTAATAGAAGAGGTTGATTCAAATCCATGGTTTTGTGTTTGTTCTCTGTGTATGTATACTGAATGCTATGCTCATGAGTATTTACTTCCTGTTATGCATTTTCTTTGCATGTTATGTATGAATGATTTCTTGCTGAGTGTTTGAAAGATGAGAAAGGAAGTAGAAGAAATGAGTTTCAATTGTTTCTCTATTTGAGCCAGGATTCCTGCAAGGGGTGCAGTTGAAGTCATCCGCAAGGAGTGCGTTGACAGAAGGCTCACATAGTTTAACTCTTGTTCTCGTTCACCCAGAAGTGAAGTTGGGTTATAGGAGTCATGCAAGGAGTGTGCAGGCTAAGGAAAGTCTCAGTTGTGAATCTGAGCGGAGCATTGAAGGACTGTTGCTGCAGGAGTGCACAGAGTCGAAGGTATTCAGCACTTGGAAGTGTCTGAGAGTTGCCACAAGGAGTGCGTGCAAGAATCTTCTCTAAGACTCGGAGTCGTGAGGAAACACAGGAAGGATAAATCCTTTGAAGCTATTGAAGGTAGCGTAAGGAGTTGGAGCATATCGAGTGACTCAAGGCGTCGGAGTTTTGTGTCACAGGTGATTAAGTCCGGGAAGGAGTCTTTGGTTCGATTCGTGAACGTATCAAGGAGGAGAAGATAGATGGACAGGATCTTGTGGAGAGGATTAGCGAAATCCCGCCAGCCATCCGATCCGCCAGAGCAGCAAGGAGGATACGGTTACGTCCGGAGTTTAAACTCTAGGGATTGTGAGTCATTGGATCATCAGGCAGTTACCCTTCAACCATCCATTTGACAGGAGTTGTGTAGGCTTTAAATCCTCATGAGTAGAGTGGAAAACCCCGAGAAGCATCGGAGTATTGGGGCGTCGGGGTTCAGGAAATCGAGAATCCTGTGGACCAGAGATCGAGCAAATCCATTGTGGAAATCCTGACAAGCTCGGAGCTGTCCATCTGGTGGGACAGGTGGTAGAAATCAAGAGTCATCGGTATATCAGAGATTCAGAAGACAAGAACCCGAGTCTTTTTGAGTCCCGAAATAGCGAGGGGATCATAGTCGTGGATCTCAGGTAAGACACGTGCCGATTGATCACTCCATCGAGGATTTGGTCATCGGGGTTCACACAAGTGAAGTGGCTAGACTTTGCATTTGGGCGAAGTCCGAGGATCGATCTGAACCGTCCATCATTTGGGACGTGTGTCGGAAGGTCTGACGAAGTCGGGGTTCGGCATATCGGAGGTCCTGAGGACAGGATACTCTTGCAAATTGAAATCACGAAACACGATATCCCGACAGGCTAAAGGAACAGTGTGAGGCCACAATGGAGTTAGTGGAGGACAGGTGGCACACTTCATCAGAGTTTCATAGCGAGAAGTCCCGAACATTCGACATCAGGATTCGCGAAGTCGCGAAGTACGATTCCCCGATAAGTAAAAAAGAGGGGGAATCACACGAAGTGTTCTGTGGGTGCGGATTTCCTGATAGGGAAATAGAAGATCTATTTAAGATTTCTTCGGTCCGAAAGGAAGAGAAGATCCTGTGAGCGAACGTGCTTGCGAGCGCACCTGCGTCAAGTGGTATCAGAGCTTAGAAAAACTTCTTTTCTTTCTGTAGCAAGGAGAAGGAAGATTCACCATGCCACCGAGAAGAAGAGATAGACAATCACCCGATCCAGAGGAGGAAAGGGAGATGCCCAAAGGAAGGGGTAGAGAAGTGCATAATCCAGAAGTAGAAAGAGATCTGCATAACTTACACGCTAGAGTTGTGGACATGGAGATAAGACAAAGGCACACACCCGATGTAGGAGATATCAGTGAGTCCAAAAATGAAGATGATGCTGGACATGGAGAATAAGAAATCACAGCAGAAGATGCAGCAAACGAGCGCTTATTTAAAGTTGTTGCAAGAATGGGTGCAAAGGTGAAGATGGACATTAAATTTTATGAGGGAAATCTGGATGTAGAAGAGCTTCTAGACTGGATTAGAGCTCTAGACACCTATTTTGACTATGAATATATCGAAGAGGACAAGAAAGTAAGGCATGCCGCATGAGATTAAAAGGACATGCAGCCTTGTGGTGGGATGAACTGCAAGCAGATAGGCATTGCCAAGGCAAGCAGAAAATCAAGAGCTGGGACAGGATGATTGCAAAGATGAAGCCAAAATTCATTCCCAGGGATTACCAAATTTCTCTGTTTAGAAGTATGCAGAATCCGAGACAGAAGCTGATGACAGTGAAAGAATATACTGAGGAATTTTACAAGTTGAATATCAGGGCAGGTCATCGTGAAAGCAATGACGAAAAAGTGGCCAGGTATATGAATGGCCTGAGATATGAGATTCAGGATGAAATGAGTGTGGTGACCATCCAAACGGTGGAAGATGCTTATCAGATGGCTCTGAAAGCTAAAGAGAAGCTGAGCCGAAAGCAAGCTCAGAGGGGCAGAGGCAGAAGTCATCCCAGAGGCAAATCAATTGCCCAGGAAAGAACCTAGAAGCCCAGGGATGACTGGAAGAAACCTCATACATGGAAAGAGAGGGGTGGAAGCTCACAATGAGGGAAATATGTTGAACAGAGAGGACAACATACTGAGCAAAGAGGAGGGTATGCTGATAGTAATACTTTTCCTCGTACTAGAGGTAGAGGAAGAGGAAGAGGTGGAGTAATAACATGCTTCACATGTGGAAAAAATGGGCACAAGTCATTCGAGTGTCCAGAGAAAAAGAAATAAATTGGAGAAACTCACATCGCCGAGGCATAGAGGCGAGATGTTGAGGCATAAGACGTTGAAGGTGGAAGATCGTTGGTAATGCGAAAAGTCCTTTTGACACCAGAGAAAGAAGTGGAAAGTTCAGTCCAAAGGACCAGACTTTTTAGGACTTCTTGCAAGACCAAGGGTTGGGCATGCAAGGTCATTGTGGACAGTGGTAGCATAGACAATCTCGTTTCAACCGAGATGGTAGAAAAGTTGGAGCTGGAGACGACTGATCATCCAAGCCCGTATAAGGTTTCGTGGCTACAAAAAGGACATCAGGTAAATGTCACCAAACAGTGCTTAGTTGAATTTAAGATAGGAGGATATAATGATAGGATATTGTGTGATGTCATTCCTATGGATGTTTGTCATCTATTGCTGGGTAGACCATGGCAATATGACAGAAATGTGATTCATGATGGGAGGATGAACACATACACCCTAGAGAAGAATGGGAGGAAACACATGTTGCTTCCAATTAAAGATAAGGAGGTGAAGCCGGAAGTGAGTAACACTGTACTTCTCATGAGTGGGAAGGAACTCCTTACCGAGGTTAATAAGAAGGAGGATCCACAGTTCATTGTGGTCAAAAAACCGAAGATTGTTCTGACTAGCACAAGAGTGGATGATTTGCCAGAAGAAGTTCAGGAACTGCTGGAAGAGTTCGCTGATATAGTAGTGGACGAATTACCTCGTTCATTGCCACCGATGAGAAGTGTGAGCCATCATATCGATCTCATACTAGGAGCCAGTTTTCCGAACAAAGCCACGTACAGATTGATGCCGCAGGAGAATGAAGAAGTAAAAAGACAGGTCCAGGATTTGTTGGACAAGGGTTTGGTCAGGGAAAGCTTGAGTCCATGTGTTGTTCTGACAGTACTCAGTCCGAAGAAAGATGGAGGCTGGAGGATGTGTACTAAATCGAGAGCGATCAATAAGATAACCATTAGGTACAGATTTCCATTGCCAAGAATGGATGATGGACTGCTTAAGTGGAGCAAAATTCTTTTCAAAGATTGATTTGAAAAGCGGTTATCACCAGATTCACATGAGGGAAGGTGATGAATGGAAGACAACATTCAAAACAAACGAAGGGTTGTATGAATGGCTTGTTATGCCATTTGGCTTTAAAAATGCGCCAAGTACCTTCATGAGGTTGATGAACGAAGTCCTGAAGGAGTTCATCGAAAAATTTGTTATCGTATATCTGGATGATATACTGATTTTCAGTAAAACATAAGTTGAACATCTGAAGCATTTGGCTATTATGATGAAGAGATTACAGCAGGAGAAGCTGCTGATAAACATGAAGAAATCCTCATTCATGAAGACAGAGCTCATTTACTTGGGATTTGTCATTTCGACAAATGAGTTGAGGATGGATCCAGATAAGGTGGAGGTAATAAAAAATTGGCCATCACCGAAGAACATATTTGAGGTGAGAAGTTTTCACGGATTGGCTAGTTTCTACCGGAAGTTCATCAGGAATTTCAGTGGAATTAGTGCAACAATGATGGACACAGTGAAGAAAAGACATAAATCTTTTCACTGGACGGAAGAGGCTGAGAGGAGTTTCAATCTATTGAAACGGAAGATCACGAAACAACCAATTCTGGTGTTGTCGGATTTCCAGAAGACATTTCAGGTGAAATGCGATGCAAGTGGATTTGCGATAGGAGCGGTCTTGAGTCAAGATGACAGGCCAATTGCATATTTCAGCGAGAAACTGAATGAAGTGAAAGTAAAGTACTCCACATATGATAAGGAATTTTATGCCATCATTCAGGCATTGAAAAAGTGGAGGCACTATTTGATTCCAAAGGAATTTGTTTTGTATAGTGATAACCATGCATTACGTTTGTGACTCAACAGGAAAAGTTGAATCAGAAACATGTTAAATGGGTTGAATACATGCATAACTTTACATTTGTGATTAAACATATTTCTGGTACTGCTAACAAAGTTGTTGATGCTTTGAGCAGGAAGTGTTTGTTGTTGCAGGAGTTCAGAGTCAAAACATTGGGTTTTGATGATCTCGGGGACATGTATGCAGATGACCCAGACTTAAAGGAAGCGTATGAAGCAGCTGAGAATCCATTTCTCAGAGATAGCAGCAAATGGGCCGAATACATGATCCAGAAAGGATTGCTATTTAAGGGCAATCAGTTGTGTATTCCAAATTGTTCCATGAGGGAGAATCTGCTGAAGGAGAAACACAGCGGAGGGTTGGTCAGACACTTCGGTCATGATAAGACATTCACAAAGCTGAGCGAGTCATACTTTTGGCCAGGGATGTGATCAGAGGTCAATATATTTGTGGACAGATGCAGGATTCGCCAGCATTCGAAGGGGAGGAAGCAGAATGCGGGATTTTATCAACCATTGCCCATACCAGAGAGGCCATGGGATGAAATTAGCATGGATTTTGTATTGGGGTTTCCAAGAACACAAAGAGGTTGTGATTCAATCTTTGTGGTGGTGGATAGATTTTCCAAGATGGCACATTTTATCCCATGTCAGAAAACCAGTGACGCGACTCACATCGCGAACCTATTTTTCAAAGAAGTCATTCGACTTCACGGCTTACCAAGGAGCATAGTTTCAGACAAAGATATGAAGTTCATAGGGCATTTCTGGAGAACCTTATGGAAGAAGCTGGGGACTAACTTGATGTTTAGTTTATCTTATCATCCTCAGACAGATGGACAAATGAAAGTGGTGAACAAAAGTCTGGGAGACTTGCTGAGAGGCCTGGGGGAAGAGCACCACAGCCAGTGGGACAACATATTACCACAGGTAGAGTTTGCATACAACGACTCAGTAAACAGGAGTACAGGATAGAGTCCATTTCAGATTGTTTATGGCATGCAGCCGAGGGGAATTTCTGAATTGAGGGATTCAGAACAGACTGCAACTAGGAGCGCTAGTGCAGAAGAATTCGATGAGGTGATGAAAGAACTTCATAGCCAGGTGAAGGAGTGACTGCTAAAATCAAGCCAAGAATATAAACGCAGAGCCGATCAACATAGAAGACAACTTCAATTTGAGGTTTGTGACTTAATTCTGGCACACCTGAGAAAAGAAAGGTTCCCGAGAGGAACGTATAATAAGATGAAAATGAAGAAAATCAGACCCTGCAAGGTCTTGAAGAAAATTGGAGAAAATGCTTATGAGATTGAATTACCTGATGGGATTGGAATTTCTCCAATATTCAATGTCTCAGATTTATACCCATACAAAGTTGAGGAAGCATAAAAAAATGATGAACAGTCAGAGGTTCAGTGGCGAAAGCAGATTCCATTTGCAGAGAAGCCACAGATGGAGCAGATACTGGATAAATGAGTGGGTAAGAGGACCAAAAGGAAAGAATATTTTGAATATTTGGTCAAGTGGAAGGGCCATCCAGTTGAAGATGCCAGCTGGGAGACTGAAGCAAGGATTCTGAAGCATGGACAGACCGTGCAGGAGCTCATGGACAGGAGCCCATGAAAGTTTTCAAGTGAGGGAGTATGATGTAGGAGCATCTCCCACGTCAAGCGAGCCAGCGTGGAATGTAAGTGAACCACTGGACAAAACCAGCACAAGTTTTGAAATTGTGTCGAAGATAATGAGCCAACCTTAAATGTGATATTAAAGAGAGGCGTACTCTTATATTGTAATTAGACCTTGAGTGTCCCGCTCTCGTCTAAAGTAGATAGAGGCATTTATGTTGAGATGAAATAGGTAGATAGAATTTAATATTAGATTATACAGTTTTAGAAAGAAAGAGGGAAATGGGATATAGACACCCTCATTGTGCATTTTTGTATTATTATTGAAGCAGGAAGAGCATAGGAGAGAAGCAGAGAGCTGTGGAAGAACACCCATGTACAGAGTTTGAATTAATAGAAGAGGTTGATTCAAATCCATGGTTTTTTGTTTGTTCTCTGTGTATGTATATTTAATGCTATGCTCATGAGTATTTACTTCCTGTTATGCATTTGCTTTGCATGCTATGTATGAATGATTTCTTGCTGAGTGTTTGAAATCTGAGAAAGGAAGTAGAAGAAATGAGTTTCAATTGTTTCTCTATCTGAGCAAGGATTCCTGCAAGGGGTGTAGTTGAAGTCGTCCGCAAGGAGTGCGTTGATAGAAGGCTCATATAGTTTAACTCTTGTTCTCGTTCACCCATAAGTGAAGTTGGGTTATAGGAGTCGTGCAAGGAGTGCACAGGCTAAGGAAAGTCTCAGTTGTGAATCTGAGTGGAGCATTGAAGGACTGTTGCTGCAGGAGTGCGCAGAGTCGAAGGTATTCAACACTTAAATACAAGTCGTTGGAGTCGTAAACTCTAGGGATTGTGAGTCGTTGGATCATCTGGCAGTTACCCGTCAACCGTCCGTTTGACAGGAGTTGCACAGGGTTTAAATCCTCGTGAGTAGAATGGAAAAACTCGAGAAGCATAGGAGTATTGGGGCGTCGGGGTTCGGGAAATCGAGAATCCTGTGGACCAGAGATCGGGCAAATCCATTGTGGAAATCCCAACAAGCTTGGAGCCATCCATCTGGTGGGACAGGTGGCAGGAATCAGGATTCATCGGTATATCGGGATTTAGAAGACAAGAACCCGAGGATTTTTGAGTCCCGAAACAGCGAGGGGATCATAGTCGTGGATCTCAGGTAAGACACGTGCTGGTTGATCACTCCATCGGGGATTTGTTCATCGGGGTTCACACAAGTGAAGTGGCTAGACTTTGCATTTGGGAGAAGTCTGAGGATCGATCTGAACCGTCCATCATTTGGGACACGTGTTGGAAGGTCTGATGAAGTCAGGGTTCAGCATATCGGAGGTCTTGAGGACATGATACTCTTGCAAATTGAAATCGCGAAACGTTATATCCCGACAGGCCAAAAGAACATTGTGGGGCCACAGCGGAGTTAGTGGAGGACAGGTGGCACACTTCATCGGAGTTTCGTAGCGAGAAGTCCCGAACATTCGACATCAGGATTTGCGAAGTCCGATTCCCCGATAAGTAAAAAAGAGGGGGAAATCACGCGAAGTGTTCTGTGGGTGCGGATTTCCCGATAGGGAAATAGAAGAGTTATTTAAGAGTTCTTCGGGCCGAAAGGAAGAGAAGATCCTGTGAGCGGACGTGCTTGCGAGCGTGCCTGCGTCATAATTTATCTCTTTTTCAGCCTCGCGATACTAACATTACGAAAAAGGACAACACTGGAGTCGTCTTTAAGTTATTTTCAGACTCTCTAAACATGAAAAACAACCGATTTTTCTTTCTCTGGACTCATTAAAAATTATACATTGAAGGGCCCATGTGGGACTGAACCCTTACTTCTTATGGTTCGTTAAACAAAAGAAGAGGGACTTATCAAAGGTGAGTTATATCGAGCATGTGTTACCCTCCTCGAGCTCGTTAAATTAAAAAGAGGTACTGGTCTATCTGGATGGGGGGGAAATTGAAGGAAGCAAGCCAAGTAGTTTTTGAAAACATTACAGGTCACTCTTACAGTCACCCTTGAACATGACACTTTGTATTTCCATACATTTTAATCCGCTGAACCTCTGCACTGAACCAATCCTTTGATTTTCTTTACTCCTTTGGGTCACCCAATGAAAGTCACAGTATTGACTACATCATCATGTTTTGGTCCATGTCATGTTTCTGCTGTTGTGCCTCAGTGTTCAAGGGAAGTATCTTCCTCGAGAGTCAACAATCACAAATATCATGTTTCAATACTCGTGTCGGTCCATGTTCATTTGATCTACCCATTTACATCTCTGTGTCAGTTTCGTGTCGTTGATGGGGGATACATCAAGGCCCTCCTACGAAGAGTCTGTTCCTGTCGACTTCAGCGCATTATCCGAGAATTAGACTTAGAAACCAATTAGTACCTTGGGACCTGCATGCCTCAATGAAAGGCCTCCTCTCTTCCAACAGTGGGTTTACATCATTGACCCCTGATCGGATGATTCCACGGATGTTCGACTTCAACACATCTATTCACATTCGTTGGAATGTACTAGGGTACCTTGGGAATCATTGACATCAATGGTGATTTCCCTCGCACTTGTTAACAATTTACCTCGTTGATCGGTAATCAAGTGGTTTCTGCCATGTTCGACATCATGAAATCTATTCACATGGTTAGACTCGTACTGCATCGGGATCTGTAAGAATACCCTGGGTTGAGTGATCACTCTGGTATGTACTTTTCCCAGGTTGCGATGGATTTTCTTTTGAGAAAATTGACTCATATACTATTACATAGATCCACTTTGTATTGGTATGTGGCTATGTCTTGTCGTTTCGTAGATCCACTATGTATTTTTCGTGGCTACGATCAATTCATGTCATGGAAGTATAGATCCACATTGTATCTTTGGTGGCTATACTCTTTGTTAATATAATTATGGATCCGCAATGTATCTTATGGCGGCCATACCTTGCAAGTCTTTATCACCCAAGCATATGTATGTCTGCCTTGGGTTTGAAACATGTCATAATATTTGTTTGATGGTTGTGTACAACTTCTACCAGGTTCTCCGCATCCATACCCTTGCTTGAAAAAGTCCACAAAGTACTTCAGTCATCATTTTCCGTCTTCTAACTTCACACTTTGGGGGGCAATCTGTTACACATCAAAATTACTCATTTCAATGATGACCTATTGTTGTCATTACAAGTGTCGCAAGTGTCGCATTTTGGCCACAAGTGTCTCAAGTGTCACAGACATCATACAATCATCTTTCCCATGTCGTGTCTCGAATGACATCACAAGGAACACTTGAATACACCCTTAGAGACTGGTTAAAGAAGAAGAAATCATTTGATGAAGAGTACAAAGATTTTTCCATGAAAAAAACCACTTAAAAATGAATTTTGAAGGCCAGCGCTCCCCTACCCACTGTCAGGGAGTGCTAACGCTCCTTGAAATTCTTTGGGGGAGCATTCCAGCACTCTATGCACCCTTCTGGGGAAGTGCTGGGATTTTTTAAGGAAATTTTGGGCAGCGCTCCCCTACCCACTGACAGGGAGTGCCAACGCTCCTTACCCTCTTTTGGGGGAGCGTTGCAACACTTTGTGCCCCATTTTGGGGGAGTGATGGGTTGTTCGAGGAAATCTTGGGCTATTGAGGAAAATCAGGGAAAAATCCCCCTCATCTCTGGAGTTGGTTGGATTCAAATCTAAGGTCAAGGCTGGATCTTAGGGAAGATCCACAACTGATGGAGAAGGATCCTCAACCTATCCCAAGAATCTCTAAGGTGGTTGGGTCTCTCCAAGCTTATATAAGGAGACCTTCTCATGGTGAAAGAGATGGAGTTTTAGAGATACCAAACTTATGATCTCATGAGAAGTGGTATTGGAGGCATTGAAGGCATCAAACTTATGATATCATAAGGGAGATCATCAGTGATGCATAGTCATTTTGATTGTGGATTATTTGAGCAAGGGGCTAGACAAGGAGAGCTGGAAGAGGCTATTGCAACTTCATCAAAGGTCTGTAAGTATTTCTATCGAGTTCTCATTAATACATGTGCTTGGCCTATTTCTTTCAAGGTTATGTATGCCTACATGAACTTGTCTTTGATAGATAGATCTAGTTTTGAATTAATCATGGTAGAATAGGAAGTTGTTTTGTCTTTGTTGTTATTGGATTGCAGGACTTGTTGAAGAGCTTGGGGATCAAGGCTCAACTTGGACTGGGCAAGGACAAACATTGTAAAAAGGTACATCTTCTTCCTTTTCTCTATTTGATTGACTTAGCTAGGTTTAAAAGGATGTCAGTGACCAAAGTTAGCACCTTTCTGTCTTGATCTTAGAGATTTGGGGTTCCTGAGGAAATCCACTTGTCCGCGGGGGGATTTTCCTGTAATAGGGTGTAATCCATCAATTGTGCCAATAACATAGTAAACCACACTCTCACAAAGGCTTTAAAAAATATAATACAAAAAAAAGCATGGACTAAATTTAAGCCAGTTGTAAACCACTTCCATGTATTTAGTAGTGAAGCATGGGCTCACATTCCTTATGAGAAAAGGGAAGCATTACAACCTAAAAGTGAGAGGTGTATTTTAGTTGGATATTCTGAATATGTCAAAGGTTACCGACTTCTTCAACCTCATTCCAATGAGATAAATATTAGAAGAGATGTTAAATTTGATGAAAACCTCTTGGCCTACAAGCCTAATTCGATGTTTGTACCATCTTTGACCTGCAAGCCATCTTTGGTTTTTTGCCATCTTATGTTCCTATTTTGGTTTCTTCTTTAGAGGATGACAATGAGGTTGAAAATCCACCTCTTCCTGCTTACCTTCATCCAGATGAGTCCATTAAACGTGAAATTTCACTAGCACCACCACTTCCCAGATGGATTTGTTCAACAAGAGAAGCAGTTGGTGATCTTGCTAGTGATCCTTCATATTAGTGTTGGACATGTTCACAGTTCCAACAAGACTCCTCTCTTTTTACTCAAGTTTTAGAGACTCATGATTCAGACACATTTATAGAAGCTTATGTCCATCCATATTGGGAAACAACAATGAATGAAGAATATTGTTCTTTAATGGAAAACGATAATTGGGATGTTATACCTCTTCTGAAAGGAAGAAAACTTGTTTGGTATAAATGGATATAAAGAACTAAGTATGCTTTAGATGGAAGTGTTGAAAGACATAATACCTTGTTAGCTTCCAAAGGATTCTCTCAAGTTGAAGGAATTGACTACAATGAAACCTTTTCCCCCATAGCCAAAATGAATTCCATCCACCTTGTTCTATCTCTTACTACCTCACATAAATGGGAGGTCCATCAGATGGATGTTAAATCTGCCTTCTTTCATGGGGATTTGCAAGAAGAAATCTACTTGGAACAACCTTCTGGCTATGTTCAAAATGACTCCATCCTTGTATGCCACCTTAAGAAATCTCTCTATGGTATTAAGAAAGCTCCTCAAGCTTGGTATGAAAAAATGGATAACCTTCTTCTTCACACGAGATTTTCTAGATGTCATGCTAACCTTAATGTCTATACCAAGAAAGTAGGAAGCCTTCTCATAATATTTGTCCTTTATGTTGACGACCTTATCCTCATTGGTAGTGATCCTAAACTTTTAATCCATGTGAAATCCAATCATAAAAACAAATATGAAATGATAGACTTATGTTATTTGCTTCATTTCCTTGGCCTCCAAGTATTGCAAACTAAGGAAGGTATTTCCCTTTCCCAGTCTAAGTATGCATGTGACCTTCTTCATCACGTTCACATGGAAGATTCTAAACCAACCCCTTCTCCCTTCTAGTGTGGAGTCACACTTGCTTCCACATGTACTACTAAAAAATACATTTCTCACTTTGATGGAGCCTAATCGATCATTACCCAACTAATTTGCAAATCGCGATCGATCTTTGGCTTCACTACTGCTAGCCCATGACCACCTTTGTAACCTTCTAGAGTTGGTGATTCATGAGGATATTAATGTTGGGTGAGTTGTTTATATCATGATATGAGCTTGGGAGCTCTTTATCCAGTCAAGTTCACTAAGTTCTAGAGATCTAGAAGCCTCTCCTGGCCTCCTCCACCAATCTATATAAGGAAGGAATTCCATGGGAAAGAGAGAGGATAATCATTCACAAGTACATGCTATAAGGATTTCAAAGGACCTCTTCCACAAGAAATCAATATTTATCTCAGGTTATCCTTGCTTGTGTGAGGGCTAGGGAGTAGCAAGATCAAAGATCCTTAGAGGAATGATCAAGACTCAAGGTAATACATGTTGTTGTATTTATTTTCCATTTGATTAAAATATATATCTACATGGTTTTCCCCTTCCAATGCATATGTATTCAATGTTCAATACTTGTGTGTGTTAGATATGATCTTGCCTTGAGTAGACCAGATTAGATCTAGGCTAGATCTAAGTTTCCTAAAGCTAAAGAAGGTTTGGGGATTGACATTTTTTGTCGCTTGCATGTAGGAAGAAAGCCATGGGAGATGGATCTTCAGAGCTGTAGCGACTAGAAAATGTAAGGACAATCATCGATCTAAATGTATGTCATTCTATCTTCTTTCTTAAATAGGAATGTATCTAGTATATCTAAGGAGAATTGTGTAGTGGTCTATCATGTTGTTTGTCTTAGATCAAGGGTAGATCCAAGGGAGGTATTTCTTATTCATAGGTGTGATTTATCCATAACACCTGTAAATGACTGTGGTTTTCTTTTCTATAGATCCTCTATTAGTTTCTTCCATTTCATGTCTACACTCCTGAACACTTAATTTTTGGAGGTATGATGAGTTTGTTGCAAAGTGAAACAACTTCTAATTTCCTTCTTTCTAGTACTAGGAAGGCATCTGAATCCACTATCTCTTGTACATGATTCTTCCAATCCTCCCTTGGCTTGGCACCTTCTCCTCTCACCTTCAACTATATCTCATCTCCACAACCTTGTAATGTTCTGTCATTGTGAACCTAGTGGTTTCATTCTATAGCCATGAAATGAATGCCCTAAGATACACATCCCCAATATATGGGTTTAGTGACCACCTTAAATTATATTCAAGGACATAATTGTGCAGGTAGAGTTCATATAGGAGGTTTCTTCTTTATGAGATAAGGTCAAAATATAGTTCATGTAATTTCGAAGGATTTTGGAAATTTGTCTTCATCTAAGAGACATAACACTCAATATAGAACTTACGCCATTGCTCTTCCAGGTAGAGAGTGTAGACCTTTGTAGGTAGTCTATAGGCCAACAATTCATCAACATGCTCCACAATATCTTCACTTACATCTATTAACCTCACTACTTTCTTATCCTTTTCTATAGTTTATTCTATTTGTTTCACCAACTCAACTTTTAACTTAGTATTTTTATTTTTTGGATTCTGAATTCTTAGCATACTCAACTGAGGTGAATGCATTTTTTTCTTCCAAATGGGAAATTACTTGTTACTGTTATAGGATGAAAATGATGCCCTCCTCTCTTTACTTAACTTCACGCTTCCACTTTGTTGCTTCACCTTGAGCGATTCAAAATTGTCTAATCAAATCTTCCACCAAATATGTAGCCACCATAGGCTTTGGAATCCTTTTTTGCAGCCTACTCTCATTCTCACAGGTTCCCTTCGAGTAGTATGGCTATTGTTGTCTTCTTTATCCTTAATGATTGGATTGCCCGGTGAAGTGGTAGGATCCTCTTGTTGCCGAGAATTAGGAATAGGTATTGGTTCCTCAGCTTGTATTGAGGACCCCTCTTTTGTAGCCCAAGGAATTATCAACTTTGGTTCCTGAGTAGGCAAGGGATATCTTCTTCTGATCCCCCTTTTTGCTCCATTGTTTCTATTCTCATCAACATCTATAACAATTGGCACTGGGTACATAGCATGTGAGGGTTCTTCAACAACCAATATTGATGTTGCAGGTGCTTTGATTGTGTTGTCAATGAACTGATCCCATATGACATTTGGTTGTTTTCTCTAGAAATCATCTTGAACCAATAACTTGATCAACCCATGGTGCACTACAATTTCTTGTCTTCCTAATTGAACTTTTGTAACCATCTTCTTAGGCGATTTCACGAGGTAGTATGGAATGCTGACGAATCACTGATGTCTCCAAAGCTTCATAAGCTTGAAATGATAGACTAGCATGATGTTGTGCCCGCCTTCATAAGTAACATATCTCATAATGTGCAAATATACCTGGTCTCAAGAATTTTAATATCTTCTTTCTCTTCACCCTCTTTCTTGTATATGTAACTATTTCACCAACATGTAGGAAGCTCCTCTTAGCATCATGGGATTACATTTTTCTTTTAAATCATTGCTTGCATGCTATGGAAAAACCTATTACTCTAGCAATTTCCTCTTATTTGACTTCCACCAACAATCCTCAAACAATGACAACATTCTAGCACAACTAGTGAAAGAAATATGTAGTAACTACATCATTGTACCCACTGAGTCTCTTAAAGAATACCATCCATCCTACTTGTTTAAAGGTGTGCAACACTTTAAGGTTGTTGTAAATTAAATATGTTCTCGTGAGTTCTCTTATGTTTGGGTATCCTCTCATGTTTGTTGGTGAACTCTTCAATAAGCTACAATTGGTGAACTCAACAATATTTTCCATTGTTGTTCACACCTTCTTTAGTGTTGCATTCGAAAAACACTACCACTTTCTACATTGTTATTATAAGATGAAAATTTTCACTTACAATTTGCTCATTCCAAATCTATTTCAAATTCATTGTTGGGTTTGGGAGTTGGCGAATCTCTCACCTCCCTAAATACTTGTTGGGTAGTTGCCACAACTCTCACGTCAATTCCATAGTGATCAACACAAATCCAAAAGACGCGGAATTAATCTGAATAGTGGGTCGTTAAAACCATAATCCAAAAGACGGGGAATTAATCTGAATAGTGGGTCATTCAAACCATTATAATTTGGGGTTGTCACCCTCAATATCCTTCGATTTGTAGTATTTTCATATAAATTCGACGACAATTGGCATGTAGGCTGGCGAATTTGCGGACCGCGTGTGTGAACTCAGTGGTGTGAAAGATGACAATTTTTTTTCAATCAATTTACACAATGTGAACGGTAGAAAATACCCCCACCCCCAATATTAAATAATGTATGACATTAGACATTAGTATTAAGAGGCTGAAAAAATGGAGCTTTAGAAACGCTACAAAATTAGTGAATTAATAACTAGGAAGAGGATGGGGAATTGTTGTAGCCTTGACAATGTTGCTTTTATAATCAACATATGTACTACAATAG
Source organism: Picea engelmannii (assembly GCA_009831015.1). Taxonomy (NCBI): domain Eukaryota; kingdom Viridiplantae; phylum Streptophyta; class Pinopsida; order Pinales; family Pinaceae; genus Picea; species Picea engelmannii. Next base: position 244,001 of record ML784391.1, read on the forward strand.
CATAAATACGATAAGTATAGAGAGTTGTGAGGATGGGGAATTGTTGTAGCCTTGACAATGTTGCTTTTATAATCAACATGGGTAATACAATAGCATAAATACGATAAGTATAGAGATGTATTTGAGTTAGCTACGCTTTCAAGTTGTAGAATGATAGTTTGATGCATGGCTTGATGTTACTAGTGTGATTTTGTAGATTTTGATGTGATTTTACACCTTCTTGCGAAATGATATTATTGATGATTTTGCAACTTTCTTCTAAAGTATGGGTATTATGCACTCTACAATTTGTTCTGTAGTATGAGTATTATGTATTATGTATTTTGAAGATGGAATACTACAAAATTAAAATATATGTGGCATGAGAAATATGATTATTTATTTATTTTATTTAGTGAAAGACTCACAAGCAAGATGCCTTTCAGGTTCTCACTACTTGCAATGCTTCCATGAAGGTTTTCACTATAGGAATTTATTTTTTACTTCAAAAAAGATGGAAAGTGTTATTCTAAATTGAGGGAAGTGGTGCCCTTAATCACATTCATTTTTTTTCATTTTTCTATGTAGAGTGGAAATTAAGTCCTACTTGGTTAATCGTGTTTTCTCAAATTTCAATTTGTGTCCTTTAATAAGGAGTGGTGTCCTTCTTTGGTCAATTGTTTCTATTCTAATAGATCCATTGTCAAATATTTGTTCAGTTTCATATGGCCCAAGCCACCTAGTTTTAATATTTCCATTGAAATTCTAGAAACTAGACTCATAAAGTAGTGCTTGATCCCTAGATTGAAAATACTTGATCTTGATGAATCTATCATGCCATGAAATTTTCTATTGTTGGACCATTTATGTATGAATTTGAGCTCGATGTCGAGTCTCGTCTAAAACATTGAGTTATTGAACTCTTTATTTATGCACTACAAAAATATTTAGTCCTAGGTTAGTGGTTGTTCTAAGGGTTTTTATTTCAAATTCAATGGGCAACAAGATAAATTTTCCATACACAAGCTCATAAGGTGTGAAACTAGTGATTTTCTTCCAAGTTGTATCATATGGACAAGTTCCTTCTACCAATTTGTTTTCCTAACCCTTTATGTGGATTTTAACTGTCTTGGTGAATATATTTTCCAAATATTTGTTAGTAGCCTCAACTTGTCCATTTTCTTGTGGGTGATTGGAAGTGGAATTCCTATGCTTGATGTTGCGTTGTTGAGTCAAACCTTGAACTAGTTGGTATGTAAACTATGGGCCTTGGTCTGCTGCTATTTCTTTGGGGACATCGAACCTAGTAAATAAGTTTCCATACAGGAAATTGACATTTGGTAATTCTTTGACTTCTACCCATTTGGTAAGGTAGTCTATATAGACAAGGATGTAGTGCTTTTTATTTGATGGAGGATCCATTGCCAACAAAGTCTAAACTCAATTTTTCGAATGGTTCTAATGAAATCCCAGGTTGTAGAGGAATTTCATTAGCATGTGTGGGTTTTCCCATTCTCTGGCATTCATCACACATGTTGAATATTCTCTAGCATCCTTGTGGAGGGTTGGCCAATAGCTATTCTTTTGGTTGCAAAATGTCCTCCATTAGGCTCGTTATGACATGCATGAAGCACATGATATATCTCACCTTCTCATAGAATCAAGTCCTATTTTGAATATATATCCTTGAATCCGATTGCATGGAGTTCTTTTTCTTATGATTCCACAGTGTTCTCTATAAGAGAAATGTTGCAAAAACTATCCATAAAAAATGCAATTTGCATTGTTGGAAAACCATGGGGTTTGCAAGGACACTGTAAACAAGTGTTCATTAGGGAAAGTGTCAACCAAAAAATATTCTTATGGGATATTTTCCAATCAAGATAAGAAATTTACAACAACATTCTCCTTTCCAGCCTTATCAAGTATGGTGAGATCAAACTCTTGTAGAAAAAGCAACCATCAACTACTATACCACTAATAACAAGTTTGTTCATGAGATATCTAATTGTAGCATGGTATGTGTGAAAAGTATTGAGTATCCTAAAAAAACACCTATGGATTTTTCTAAAGGATCTATGTGGATATGAAAAGGAAGGTTCCAATTGGGTCCCTAAAGTACAAGAGTTAATATTAGCTTCCCTTTTAAAGTGTGAAAGGCTAATTGGCATTCTGTAGCCCATAAGAATTCAACATATTTTGTGAAGAGTACATATAACATGGTAGCTATATTGCTAAAACTAGTGGTGGAATCTTCTATAGTAACCAACATGTCCAAGGAAAATTCGAACATCATATTGCTTTCTATAATTGGGTAGGTCTTGAATGATTGAGGTTTTGGCATGGTCGACCTTAATGCCTACAATTGAAACATGGTGTCCTAGAACTACACCCTCATTCATTAGTAAGAATCACTTTTCCTGGCTAAGGGATATATTCACATCCTTGCATCTTTGTAGAACTATTTTTAAATTGGACAAGGCTTCCTCATAAGTGTTTTCATATACTGTGAGATCATCAATGTATATTTCTACATAGTCATGAACTTGTTCTAAGAATATGATAAGGGAATCTCTTTGAAATATGGTAGGGGCATTGCATAAACCATAACGTAGGAAACGATAGGAAAAGGTACCCCACGTACATGTAAAAGTGATTTTATCTTGGTCCTCAAGGGCAATCTATATTTGGTTGCAACCACTGAAACCATCAAGGAAAGACAAGTAATTATTATTGGACAATGTATCTAGTTACACGTGATAAATGAATGACAAAGGGAAGTGGTCCTTCTGAGTTTCCTTATGGAACTATTACCCTCCCTTCTTTGGCACTCTTACCAATGTGGAGATCCATTGGATGTATGACATAGAGTAAATTAAATTAGCATCTAAGAGTTTATGTAACTCTATTTTAACAATGTCCTTGAGGGATAGATTCATTCGGAATTAAGGTTGTGAATTGGATGGGTGTTTTCATTGATGTAGATATGATGTATGCAAATTATTGGGTCAACTCCTATCATATCTTGGTATTCCCTTGCAAAGGTAGTGCAACATTTTTCGTAGTAGATTCATTAACCTTTTTTGGTAGGGAGGACTTGGTTGTTAATATTCAAAGTTTTACCAAGAAATAGCTCTACTAAAATGGTTTGTGAGTAGGAAAATTTGCTAGTGGGAATATCAATCAAGAATATCATGTTGTTCAGGTTTGCATATTAAGTTATTGGAATTATGGATTTTATTGGGTCCTCATCAATGGTTTTGTCATGATCAAATTCATCATTTAACTTTCTAATTCAGAACTCTTGAGGGTAAAGATTCTGCATAAAGTTTGAGATCATAGAATCCTCATCCAATTTTTTTGAGGTTAGGGATCTATCAATGGTAAGAATGGATTTGGTAGGCTCTTCAAAAAAATGTATCCCTTTCTTCATATTCAACACATAATGGTTTTTCAACCTCTGGGAATGGTTTGGATAAGGGGTATATGATAATATTTTATTGGAATGACCATTAGAAATGGTCATGTCACCTATTCTATAAGTAATATGAGCATTAATTGTTGTTAGTCGGGGTCTTCCAAGAGTCAAAGGGTAGCCTCCTAATTCAATTTTTTTGTGTAGAACCATAAATTTTGTTGGGTACTTGTAGGAGTCTATTGAGACTATAATGTCTTCTAACGTTCCTTCAGGTTTGATAATAGATCTACCCTCCATTTCGAGGATGGTGGGAGTTTGTCTCAAGAGTTTTTGGAGTTCTAATTTATTCATGATATCCTTAGTGATGACATTTATGGCTACACCTAAGTCGATCAAGGTGTTTTTTATTAAGTTGTTAGCAATATGAATGATCACTATAGGACTACCCGGGTCAAAATATTTAGGAATAAGTACTTTTCCCATCATGAGATCGACAAATTGATCTATGACATGGATAATTTGTGGATCTTTCTTTTTTCTTCCTAGTTTCTTTACAACCTTGCTACAAATGGGAACATCTATGTTGGATTGAATTGAGGGGGTGTTGACATAGATTCTCTTGAGTTCTCTTATAAATTCAAACTTTGGTTGGGTAATCAGTTTGGGCTTATTTAAAATTTCTGGAAAAGGTGGGATATCTTTCGATTGTTTCTTTTCCTACTAAGGAATGAATTGACACACTTGAATTTTAGGGTCTTGTAGCTATTATTCATTAGAAAGATCAATGATAATTGATGGAAAAGTGTTTTCTACCAACTTTCTTGAATGGGGTTAAATTTCATTATAGTTAATGGATTCTACAGAGTAAGTGTTATGAGTAACCATCTTATTGTTACATGTTTATTATTTTTTATATTTGGTGTAGGACAGGAAAGTAGTTGAGGTTTTTTAGGATTTTGGGGAGTGTTGTTCTATTGTGAGGTGGTTGCAATGATTTCTAAGGTCTCCATGTATGTTATTGAGAAAAACATTGGTTTTGTTGGGGCTACTGGTAAGGGAAGAAGGATGGATATTTACTTTGAAAGTTTGGGTATTGCCACTATTACTAAGGTGGAAATGGGTTTGGGCAAGGCTGGGGAGTAGGGTAATACCAATTTGTAGGCGGGTTTTGTTGATTATTCAAGAAGAATTGAAATACTAAGGATGTTCATAGGGACTAAATTGAATCATAGGGCATGATAGTCCTCTCCTTCTTTGGTTGATGAAGCAAACATGCTCCATATTTTTCTTATCTTGCTCATGTAGGGCCTTCAAACTAGGCACTTGTGGGAACTGGGTGATGTCATGATTTTCCTTGCAAAGGCTATATATTTCTATGTTGTTTAATGGAAATTTATGGCTATCATTCTCTTTAGTTCATTTTGGACAAAAAACTACCAGAGCCTTCTTTGCCTCCTCTTGCTTCTTTTTGACTTGGAAGGAATCAAACTATATTGTTAATGAATATGAGATATATGTCTTGTGTTCTCCAATAGGTTAACAATTTCCACTTTTGTTAATTTTTTTTGTATCTTTGGAAGTTTGCACATCAACCCCCTTTATTCCCTTGTTCTTCCTAGTAGCATCTCTTGAATAGTTTTTGAAAGCATCCCTTGTCTCATCGTAAGTACATTTTGAGATATTTCTAGATGCACTCAAGTTTAGATCTTTTATCCTCTCATATATTGCTCATATCAAGAGAAATATTTTAAGAGCATCTTCATATATTATACAATTGGTGGATCTCTTGTAGCTGAAGTGGAACCTCTAAACATAGTCCTTGAGTCATTTGGAATATTTCTTCTTTACTATCTCTTGCTTTGCAATAATCCTAATATTTCTTTCTGAAAAGGTATTTCATTTTCTCCCATATCCGAATATTATTTCCATCAAGGCCCATGAACCACCAAAGGGCTATCTCCTTCAAGGTATAAGGGAACAATATAAATTTTGAGCATCATTCTTGTGGTCATAGGTCCTCTAGAGAGTTCAAGCTCAAAAAAAATGTTTTCTCTTTTAGTGTTCATTCCATGAAAATGGGGAAGAGTATTTGGATTAATGTAATTCCATTTTACTTACTCTTTTTCCATGATAGGAAACTCAAATATCACTTTTTCTTATTCTATTCTTTCTACAAGAAACTTCAAGGTTACAAACCCAAATCTCCAGATCTCTAACCCTAGATATATGCAACTTCAGAATCTACCATTGTTTACCCTAACTCTATCCACATATGAGCATATTTATACTAAGGAGACATTATATTCCTTAGGGCTATTGGGAAACTCCAAATATTTTTATTAATAGTCTAACCCTTAAAATCACTAACGTATTTTTGATTAGTTACTATTCATGAATGAGATTCTAGGATACATGACCCACCTTTGGCATTGGAATGGATGAACTACTAAAGATTTCATAATGACACACTTACTCTTGGTCGACTACCTTGATGGGTTGTTGTGGAGTGTGCAACCATTATCCATCTTCTTGGGTTGGAGATCCATGGAATCTATGATTTTGTAACGTCGTTTGTCTCCTTGTTTAAGTTGCAAGGGAAAGTAAACCATGTGCTCTATAATTTTCTGCTAACTATAGTGTTATCTTCCTTTTTTAGTTGTTGAACATGTACGGTTGTGTAATATAAGGTATGTTATCACTCACTAACATTTCTCTTTGATGTAGTTAGGATGGTGGGCACAAAATGCTAATGAAAAATAATTAAAATAAACTTCCTGCAGATGTAGTGTTTAAGGCTACGGAAACAAAAAAACTCATCAAAAAACAGATAATTATCCCCTACTCATTAGCATGAAGGAAAACCTGAGTAACAACTCATAAAATATTATGAAAATCAACCATTGTAATTGATTAATCAACAAACTATCAATGACTACAAAATTGGTCAGTATAGTAATTATCAAGCTCAATAATGGGAAAAACTCAAGATTCTTGAGAGGTAAATGGATATACATGATGAATAACATGGGTCAATCAACCCCCCAACTTAGATATTTTCACTTCCTCGTCAAAAAAATGGAAAAAATAAAATGGAAAGCAAGGTTGCTAAGGAATAAGTCATGTATGTATCTCCTATTGTTGATTGTCACTTTCACTAGCTTCTTCCTCTCCTTCTAGTCTTATTTCTCTGACCACCTTAAATTTTGTTGAAGGACATAATTGTGCAGGTAGAGTTCATAGATGAGGTTTCTTCTTTCCAGGATAAGGTCAAAACACAATTCATAGAATTTCCAAGGATTTTGGAAATTTGTCTTCATTTAAGAAGTATAACACTCAATATAGGACTTACGCCATTTCTCCTTCAGGTATAGAGAATAGAACTTTGTAGGTGGTTTATAAGTCAACATTTCATTAACATGCTCTGGAATATCTTCACTTGCATATGTTAAACTCACTACTTAGATTTTTCTATAATTTATTCTATTTGTTTCAACAGATCAACTCTTAACTTGGCACTTTTATTTCTGGGGTATTCTAAATTCCCAAAGTACTCCATTGAGGTTAAATATTTTTTTTTTTCCAAATGGGAAATTACCTACTAATGTTTAAGGATATAAATGGTGTCCTCCCCTTTTGAATCAACTTCATGCTTCCACTTAGCTACTCCACCTTGAGTAATTTGCAATTGTCTCATCAAATCTTCCACCAAATCTATAGACAAAATAGGCCTCAAAATCATTTTTTGTAGCCTACTCCAATTCTCATAGGTTTCCTTCCATCATTATGGCTGTTGTTGTATTCTTTTTCCCTAATGATCAGAGCCCTTAGTGAAGTGGTAGGATCCTCTTACTATAGAGAGTCAGGAATAGGTATTGGTTACTTGGATTGTGTTGAGGACCCTTCTTCTATAGCCATAGGAATGATCAACTTTGGTTCCTAAACAAACTAGGGATATGTTATTCTGCTCCTCATTTTCACTCTTCTACTACTATGCTTGAAAATTTATATAACAATAGACCCTAGGTCTATATCATGTGGGGGTTCTTTAGCAACTAGTATTTATGTTGTAGTTTCTTCAACTAGGTTTTTGATGAATTGACCCCACGTGAGGTTTGATCATATTCTCCACAAAGTGTCTTTTATTAATAGCTTGATCGACCCATGATATGCTATAGTTGCTTTCCATTGTAATTGAACTTGTGTAGCCATATTTTGAAGCTATTTCATTAGGTAGTATGGAATGCTAACAAATTGTTGATGTCTTAGATGATCCAAAATCTTGAAATGATATACTAGCATGATGTTGTGATTGCCTTCATAGGAGATATATCTCATAATGTGCATAGTTACTTGGTCTTAGGTTTTTGATAACATCTCTCTCTTCACCCCCTTTCTTGTATCTGTAAATATTACACAAACGTGCAGGAAGATCTTCTTTGTGTCTAGGGATTCAATTTTTTTTAAACCATTAATTTCCTATTGTGGAAAGACATATTAATCCAACAATTTCCTCTTCTTTGAATTCCAATAACAATTCTTGAAAAATAGAAACATTCTTACATAATTGGTGAGAAAAATCCGTAGCAAGTACATCATTGTACTCACCGAGTCTCTCAAAAAATACTATCCATCTCACTTGTTGAGATGTGTGCAAAACTTTAAGACTGACGCAGATTAAATCTTTGTTTGTAGGTTCTCCTATGTTTTGGTTTCCTCCCATGTTTTCTAGTGAGATATACAATAATATAGAATTGTTGAACTCAATAATCTTTTCCATTGTCAACCATTGGCACTTCTTTAGTATTTCATTCGACCAACACTATCAACTTCTACAACATTATTATTGGTTAACAATTTTCACTTACCTTTCTCTCATGCCAAATCTATTTCAAATCTAATGCTAGGGTTGGGAGCTAGAGAATCTCTCATCTCCATAACTACATGTTGGTAGTTACCATAACTTGCACATCAATTCCATAGTGATTGGAACTAATTCAAATAACGGGGCATTATTTTGAATGATGGGTCATTAAAACCATTATATTTCATGGTTGTCACCCTTTAGTGATCTATCCTTTAAGTTGGTGACAATTGGCATGTAGGTTGGTGAATCGACAAAGGTAATGTGATGGAGTGTGTGAAATCTATGGTTCAAAATATGATGAAAACTTTTAAATATACTTTTCACAATGTGAAGGATAGAAAATACACACCCCCCCTGCATCTTAAATAATGGTTGACATGGGGCATTGATATTAAGAGGTTGGTGAATTGGAGCTTCATAAAGGCTACAAAATTGGTGAATTAATAACTAGGAAGAGGCTAGGGAATTGTTGTATCCTTGAAAACGTTTCCTTTATAACCAACATAGGTAAAATTCAGTAGCATAAATATCATTAATGATTCCAAAGGTTTATTTTATAGTATGAATATTGTGTATTCTATAACTTTGTTATGTAGTATGAGTATTATGTATTTTACAATTTGAAGATGGAATATGACAAAATTAAAATAGATATGGCATGAGAGTTATGATTATTTATTTATTTTCATTTAGTGAAGGACTCACAAAGCAGTTGGTTTTTAATTTATCACTACTTGTAGCACCTCGATGAAGATTTTCACTCCAAAAAATTAATTTTCACTTTGACAAATATGGGACATATTATTCTAAATTGAGGGTAGTGGTTCCCTCAATCACGTTAAAGTTTTATTTTCTTTGCAAAGTGAAAATGAACTCCTCCTTGGTTAATATCCTTTTATACATTTTCAATTTGTGTCCATTAAAAAGGATTGGTGTCCTACTTTGGTCAATTGTTACTATTCTAAAAGAGACATTCCCAAATATTTGTTAAATTTCATACGGCCAAGCCATCTAGTTTCAAGCTTTCCATTGAATTCCAAGAACTTGTAATCATAAATTTGTGCCCAGTCCCCAGTTTGAAATTGCTTAAACCCAATAAATCTATCATGCCATGGAATTTGATAATGTTGGACCTTTTATGTGTGAATTAAATCTTGCCGTTGAATCTCATCTAAAGCATCAAGCTATTGAACTCTTTAATTCTATGCTGCAAAAATATTAAGTCCTAGGTTCAATGTTGTTTTGAGGGTTTTTATTTAAAATTCAATGGGAAACAAGTCAAATATTCCATACACCAGCTCATAAGGTGTGAAAATAGTTGTTGTATTCCATGCTATATTGTATGCCCAAGTTACTTCTACCAATTTGTTTTCTCAATCCTTTTTGTGGATTTGAACTGTTTTGGTGAAGATATTTTCCAATTATTTGTTAATAACCTCAACTTGTCCGTTTTCTTGTGGGTGATTGGAAGTGGAATTCCCATGCTTGATGTTGTGTTGTTGATTCAAATCTTGAATTATTTGGGATGGAAATTGTGGGCCTTGGTATGTTACTATTTATGTTATGAAGCAAAGCCTTGAGAATGATAAAAATCCAATGAATAACAATCCACTTCGAGGGGGAAATCTACTTTTACAATATATTCTATGTATAAGACAAGATAATATGATCCTAAGACTATGTATTCTTGGTATATATATAGGAGACAAAGGTTACAATTATAATGCAAGAGTACAATGAAAGGTTCTAGCCCACCTACTAATATAACACTAGAAGAGTAATAACTCAATATCTAGGGATTCATAAGGGGTTTTATGCTTAACATGGGGATTTTTCTAGGGATTAACATGCCCCTCCCCTTCAAACAAGTGTTTTTCTCAACACTTGACTAACCACGAGTGTTTCTGCATGAAGAAATAATCTTCCCATGTCACCTCTTCCACTGGTAGGTTCTTCCATTTGATGAGGCATTTAGTGATTTCTCAATTTCGCAACTGCTTAATCCTTGTTTCAAGGATTTTTTCTAGTTCTAGTATGATTTTCCCTTCTTCATTAATCTCTGGTAAAATAGTTTGGACTAGGATCTTGTCACCGATTACCTTATTTAAGAAAGCATGGAAGAATGGATGTACATGTGAAGATGGAGGCAGCTTTAATTCGTAACCCATACTTCCAATCCATAATATTCAGGTGATAATTTATTGTCCTTATTTTTTTTTCTTGAGGAACAACTATTTATATGGTTGTATCCTACAAAATACCCAATCCCCCACTTCAAATTCCCTTGCACTGTGATGCTAATTTGCTTATTTTTTCATTCTATTTTGTGCCATAACCAAGTTGTCCTTCAATAATTTGAGAACCTCTTGTTGGTTCCCTATGTGGTCCTCCACTGCTTGAACCTTTGCACTCCCTTTCAAGGGTGATGTGATGGATGGAGGATGATATCCTTAAAGTTCCATAAATGGGGAAATTTTTGATGAGGTATGGAAGGATGTGTTGTATCATTGTTTTTCCAAGAGAAACCACTTGACCTATTGTGTTTGTTTATTAGATGCAAAGAAATGGAGATATCCTTCTATAATTTTATTCACAATTATAGCTTACCTATAGGATTGAGGATGACAATATGAATTGTGAGCCAATTGAGTACCCAAATAAGAAAATATTTTAGTCCAAAAATTTCCAGTGAAAATTGGATCTCCGTCACTTACAATAATCTTGGGGACTCCATGTAGCTTTTGAATTGTTTCCATGAATGCTATGGCTACTATACTTTCTTTAAAAGGATGATAAAGAGAGTAAACATGGGCATAATTGTTAGTCGATCCACTACTACCATGATGGTCGTCTTTCCTTCAAATTTAGGTAGACTTGTAATAAAACCCATTGAAACTTCTTCCCAACGTTGACTTAGTATAGATAATGGTTGTAGTAGACCCAGAGTCTTGATTATCTCTCCCTTATTCTATTGGTATACCACACATTCAACCAAAAAAATTTGAACATAAGTTTTAACACCTTTCTAGAAAAAATAATTTGTGATACTATGGTAAGTTTTCAAGAACCCTGAATGTATTCCTATAGGATACGTGTGCAATTCCAGAAGGACCTTATATTTGAGTTGGGAATTATTACATAAATATAGGTGATCATAATACCATGGAAAACCATTCTTCCATACAAATTTCTCTAATGCATTCATGTCCTCTTGTAGTTTTTGAATGATCTTGCATACCCCTTGACCTTGCTTCTATTCTATCCTTGCTTCTTCCACCCAATCAGATTGTAGAATAGAAATAACACATAGTGAACCCTTCATTTCGTCTTCTTTCCTTGAAAGTGCATCTTCCACAATATTATGTTTTCCTTTTTTGTAGTTAATTTAAAAGTCATAACCTAGTGTCTTTGTAACCTATTTTTGTTTCTCTTATAAAGATAATCATTTCTCCAAGAAGTAATTCAAACGATCATGATTTTTTTTTACTTTGATGTCTCTTCCTATTAGGTAAGGGCACCATTTCTTAATTGAATGTAGTATGGAAAACATTTCCTTTTCATAAATGGGTTTGATTCAGTTTTTTCCTTTAATTTGGATTATTTCAAAGGAAAGGGACCTTCCTTCTTACATTAAAACTGCACCAATGCCATGGTTTGAGGCATCACACTCTACAATAAAGGTTTTTGTGAATTCATGTGTGGCCATGACATGAATCGTACACATAGCCTCCTTAATTTTTTCAAAATATTTGGTTTCTTATTGAGTCCAAGAAAATGATTCCTTCTTTAATAATGATGTTAGAGGTGCTTCTATTTTACCATAATTCTCGAAAAACTTGCGGTAATAACTTCTCAATCCTAAGAATCCTTAAAGTTTCTTCAATTTTTAGGGAACTGGTCATTTCCTCATAGCTTTAATTTTGTTAGGGTCCACTTTCACACCTTCATGAGATACAATATGACCCAAATATTCCACTTCTTGAACCCCAAAGGCACATTTGGAAGGATTTGCATAAATTTGTTGATCTTCCAATAGTTGTAATACTCTATCAACATGTTGTAAATAATTTTCACAAGATTTGCTATAGATTAGTATTTAATCAAAAAATACTAACAAATTTTTTCTAAGGAATGGTTTGAAAATACAATGCATCAAGCTTTGAAATATTGAAGGTGCATGGTAAGTCCAAATGGCATAATCAAAAACTCATAATTCCCTTCATCTTTTCTAAAGGATATTTTGGGAATGTATTCTTGTCTCATTCTGAATTGATGATATTATGAACGAAGATACAACTTAATAAGGAAAAATTCTCATGCAATTAATCTAATAATTCATCAATGAAAATAATGTGAAACTTATCTTTGATGGTTATTTTGTTGAGATGTCTATAATATGGACACATATTCCATGAACCATCCTTTTTCATAACCATCACTACTGGTTAAGAGAAAACACTTTGGATGGGTTGAATGATCTTGACCTCTAAAATTTCTTGGATGATATGCTCAATCTCATACTTCTATTCATATGGATACCTGTAAGGCCTAATGTTAGGTTGCACACTTCTTGGTTGTAGATGAATAGCATGATAATGATCTCAAGTAGGTGGAATACCCTTAGGCATCTCTCTAAATACCTTGAAATGATTGTTGATCACTATTTGGAGATCCGCTAGAGAAGAGGATATAGATGTTTCAACATCTAGTGAGAAAAATTATGCAATTACACTATGGTGTCCATTTTTGAGTAATTTTGTCATGCTTCCAGAGCTTATCAATTTATAGGGTTTCCCTTGGATACCTTTATGCTCAATTTCCTTTCCTTCCGAGGAAAATATCATGACAAGATATTGAAAATCAAGGGTCATTGTTCCCAATGATTGTAACCATTGGATCCCTAATACAACATCAACAACACCCATTTGGATGGAAATCATGGGAATCTCCAATAAATACTCCCCAATATTGAACTTAATAATGTGGCACTTCCCTAAACAAGTTATGGTACCTCCATCTGCAATCATTACTTAAAACTCAGGTGTTGGAAATACAAAAAAAATGAGAAGTTTTGGTAATTTGGAATATATGAAGTTATGGGTACTACCATAATCAATCAACATTGTTTCCTTTTTTATTTTTAATATATATTTCTATGTTGAGGGTTTGTGGAGTACTGATGCCATCCAATGTATGACAAGATATCGTTGGAATAATATCTTCTAGATCTATATCTTTTGATGGTTCCAATTCTTGATCTTCTTCCTCTTCACAATATATGTAGAATAATTTCTTCTCGCCGCATTTTCCCCCCTTACTATACTTTCTATCACAATTGAAACATATTCCCTTTTCTATTATTTCATCCATTTGCTAAGGTGTCAACCTTGTTTGTTGAGTGAGGTTAGGAAAAGGAACATGATACTCTATAGTTTTTAGTGACCACTCTTCTAGTCACCCTATTTTTACTTTCAACTTTTCTTTCTAGGTTGGAAGCATGCTCTAATGGATTTAGGTTCAAATATACACACTTCATGTTGGATGATTTCCTTTAAAGTTCCCATAAAGATATCTAATAGTTTATCCTCTAGAGTTTCCTTTACCTTGAGATTTAGTTTTTGGAAATGTTGAATGTGCTCTACAATTGGACCTTTTTTTTCTGAAGATTTATCAATTGACAAAAGAATTTATTTCTCTTAATATCTTCAGAATGTGCTATCAATTCATCCATACAAATGTACCAAGAGACAATATAATTGTTTTTTCATTCATAAATCCATTTATACCATACAAATTGGCCATTTTCTAAATACAAGGATGCAATAGTTACCTTTTGGAAGGTTGACACTTGGTGTAAATAAAATAATTGTTCCAAGTGGAATATCCATGTTATAGGATCTTTGTTGATTAATTGGGTTAGTTTCCATTGATTTCAACCCTTGAAGAAATTTCGGTAGCACAAAGGTTTGGGTAATGGACCCAAGTTTGTTTGATGGATAATGGTATGAGTTTTGATATATTTGCAGGTAAGACTATTCTAGATGGATAGTACATGTCATGTCTTTTTTGGTGGTACGTGGAACGCCACATAACTCCTCACAATTAGAGAGTTATGGCCATGTGAAGTTCGAGAACCCTCATGAGTCATCTAGAAGCCCCAAAAAGTCAAAGTGTTTGCAAAAGAAATTATTTAAATAATAAAGTTAATGGAGAACTCCCTAAAATAAGGAAAGTGGGATGCTACATGAAAGTATAAATAAGAGGGAAGACACTTTCATTTAAACAAACTTGAATATCATCGAATATCTATTTTTGTGAAAGGTTATTTGGGAAGGTATTATTGATAGAGAAAAATTGCAGAAGGAAAAGTGTGGCAGGAACACTGCGACAGAAAAAGTGCGGAAAAAAAAGTGTGAAAGAAAAATCGTGGCAGAAAAAGTGCGGCAGAAAAATCGCGGCAAAAAAAATGCGACAGAAAAATCACGACAAAAAATTCGCAACAGAAAAAGTGCGGCAGAAAAAGAGCAGCAGAAAAATCGCAACAAAAAAAGTGCGGCAGAAAAATCGTGGCAGCAACATGGTTGGGGTCTATTTATGAGAGATATGGCACATCCTATTTATGAGAGATATGGCACATCTTGTTTGAGGTATGTTTTGTGAGCTAGGGTTTAGCTCTTGAGATGGTATTGGATGTTCAGTATTGTTGCATATATCAGATTTGTTGAGGGATACAATTGGTATTTTGTTGTTGGTATTTGGCATACGAGTATTGGTATTTTGGTTGTGATGTGTTGTTGAAGTTGTTAGTTTAGCTTGAGGCTACATAACAGTGAGGTTGTGGAACATGGTTTGACGTAAGGGTTTATGGTATTTGGTTATGGATAGTGTGATGTATTGCTAGAGAAATTTTGATGGTTATATTGGTATATGTACTTGGTGTATGGTTAAGGTATATGGTTGAGACAAGTAGTTGATGAGTTGACACATACATGAGGTGTATACTTGATGATGTTGGTACATCTTGATGAGTCATAGTTGATGTGTATTTGATACATGATTGGTATATATTTGGTGCATGGTTGATGCACTTGTTGATGGTACAGGTTGAGGTACAGGTTGGTGCATGGTTGATGCACTTGTTTATGGTATAGGTTGATTAAAGGTTGTTTGGATAGGTTATTGTGACATGGTATTTGTACAAGTTTGGTGCATGGTTGATGCATTTGTTTATGGTACAAGTTGGGGTACAGGTTGATGTATGGTACATATTGGAAAATGTTATTGGCACATGTTGTTACAGGTTGATTGGTATAGGTTTACAACAATATATCTCACAGTGATAGTTTGACAGTGGTTCCATCATTCTACTTCTACATCAGGGTGGTTGGATGGGGCAATGACAAGTGGTTGTAGCCACCTTTCGATTGTAGCTAGAGAACATAGGGGGTTGTAGCCTCCTTTTGGTTGTAGCCAGAGAATTGGGGAATTTGATCTTCCCTCAGGTTGTATCCTGAGAAACTAGGGGGTTGTAGCCTCCTTCTAATTGCAGCTAGAAAACAAAGGAAGTTGGTGCTTCCAATGAATGTAATTCTTCAAGACATACAAGAAAAATAATTTTGTGATTTTCTCCCGCTTTGGGTTTCCACATAAAAGCATTGGTGTACTGTGTATGTGTATGATTGCTCATTTTTTCATTGTTTATTTACTTTGAAATTATTGGATGATAATGCTACACTGATATAACACTTGCATTGTATTGTTGAAAATGTTTAAATTTCTCTATTACTGATTCACCCCCCCTCTCGGTAATCCAACAATTGGAATCAGACCAAGTTCCTTCAGAAATCAATTTAACCACTGAAAGGTAGATCATGGAGAGCAACAACATGTATAAAAATGGAATACTACAATTTGATGGACAAAAGTATGAATTTTGGAGCAGAAGGATGAAAACATATATACAGGCACAGGGATTTGAAATTTGGCAATCAATTGTACATGGATACAAAGAACCAACAATTCCGCCGAAAAATGCAAGAGCAATGAAACTCGGGAAAAATAATTCCAGAGCCACAAATGCGCTTATGAATGGTCTTTGTGAATTAGTATAAACCAAAGTTATACATTGTAAATCCGCTAAAGAGATTTGGGACAAGCTCCAAAATATTTATGAAGGAGATTCAAAAGTCAAAGAAGCAAAGCTTCAAACTTACAGATGTGAGTTCGAACAAATAAAGATGAAGGAAGATGAGAATATTGCATCTTACTTCTTACGAGTCGATGAAACAGTAAATGCAATCATAGGATTGGGAGAAGAAATTAAAGAATCTGTAATTGTTCAAAAGGTACTAAGATCTCTTCCTATGAGATTTGATCCTAAGATATCAACACTAGAAGAAAGAGTTGATCTAGACTCAATAAGCATGGATGAACTACATGGAATCTTCATAGCATATGAAATGAGAACTGAAAAGGAAAATCTAGATATAAAAGAAGCAGATTTCAAATCATCCAAAAGGGAAAGAAAAAAGAAAAAGAACATAGCAACATCAGTGACATCTCAGAAGATGATGAAGAAATGACCAACTTTGTTAGAAGATTGAATAAGGGAACCAATGACATATGTAAAGGTAAGTTTCCATTGATTTGTTTTAATTGTGATGGTATTGGTCATTTTGCTAACAAATGTCCTCATAAGAAAAATAAGAGGAATGATGAAGATTACTCAAATAGAAAACAAACATACAAAGGAAAAAGAACCACAAAGAAAGCTTTCAAGAAAAGCTTATGCACCAAAGAAGACATATCCTCATTAGATGAATATGAAGTCAATGATAGTGAGACATAAAGAGTCCTATTCATGGTAGTAGAAGACTCTGACAAAGAAGATACCGAAGAAGAATATGAATAGGCCGAAGAAGAATATGAAGAGGCATAAGTTGACTACCGAGAAGAATTGTTGTGTGCCATAGAATTTATAAGAAGAGAGATGAAGAAAAGAAAGAAGCTACAAGTGGAACTAGATAAGAAAGAAGACACTCAGGAACTAAAAAAAATGATAACAAATTTGAAGGTTAAAATAGAAGAAGATAAAAGAATTGAAGAAGCACTCTGTTAGTTCTCTGTAAACTTCGTTCAGCTGAGAAACAAATGACATAGGCAAGCTACAAACCAACTTTGAGATCTGAAACTATCCTTTCAGACCTGGAGAGGGATATCTCGGGAGACTTTGTCTCGGCACAAGATATGGCTTTGAGCTATCGGCTAGATTTAACACCTTTGAATAATAAGTTCTAGTTGTATTGGCACAAGAGAGTAATACCTTGGGCTATGGAGTGGATTTGAGAAAATGATAGAAACAAATGACTTGGTGACTGAACTTGAGAGAATAAAGGCTAAGCGAGCATCGGTCTTCAGTGAAAAATCGTTGTGTGAGGTGGGGGGGGGGGAATACAGGAAGCGACTCAGAGCACCATTGAGGATGAATTCAGAGTTCACTTAGAGGAAAGACGGTTTTTCTAAATGGTGTGAATCCTAGGGCACTGCGCAGCGAATCCTAGGTTCGAAAATACATTCATATTTAGATAGAAATAGATATGAATAAATAATACAGGAAATACGTACGCAAAGAAAGAAAACAATACATCCAACTGCTACAATTAGAATCTTTTCATCAAAGCTTCAAGACTTTTTCATTAAATTTCGATCGAGCTCAAACTACATTCAATAGTCACTGTCTACACTAGTTTGCCAACCAACCCCTCTCTACTCTCATACCATGAAATATATAGCACTATAGGTCCTTTACATCTCACCACTTCGAACTCCAACCCCTTTACCAAAAATAGAAACCATTACAAACAACAATGACACGTTTTAACTGATTTCTTGCTTTTCAAGAGGCGAAATTATGAAAAATAGGCTTCAAAATGCCACTTGTAATTATCAAAATGTAATAGTTGTGTAAAATATGAGAATGGTTTTTTTAGGTAAGCTTGTTTTAAAGAAAAATTTCTCTCGGTTTCTTGAAATCTGTCTCCAGCTGGTCGGAATACGTGTCACAAAAACATGTCTCGGACAGGAAATCATGAAAACTGAAAAATAGGGCTCAAAGATTCCTTCGAATCTCCCAATCCGTGACACATTTTTCAAATATAAGAGAGGTTTTTATTATTTGGTTTGTCCTAGACAAAAACCTCTTGGTTTTTTTAAAAATTCCTCTCCATTTGGTCAGCAAATTGATCTTGAAGTTGACCACTAAACCAGTCATTTGCGCAGTGCGACCTGTAGCCTGTGTGCAGGAAAATCCATTGCGTGACGAAATCCACTGTGCGATGAAATACACTGCATGATGACATCCTATGCGCGACAATATCCACTGCACGATGAAATCCACTGCGCGGTGACATCCTCTGCGCGACAACATCCTCTGCGTGATGAAATCCATTGCGTGACGAAATCCACTGCACGAAGAAATCCACTGTGCGATGAAATTCATTGCATGATGAAATCGAATGCGCGATGAAATCCACTACGTGATGAAATCCACTGCACGATGAAATCCTTTGCGTGGTGAAACTCTCTGCACAACGCGTAGAAAATTTTGCAGTGCACAGTTGCAAATGGAAATGAAAATAATAAATGAAAAGCTTCCTTTTGCAACTGATCCTTGGAGATGTTAGATGATGCCAGGAATAAAATAAATATGGGTGCTAACAGGCATGAATTTGAAAATTGTTAACAAACCTCTAACCTTAGCTATGAAAATCATGGTGATAACACACTCAAAGAACAACTAGAAGAAAGAGATAGGATCATTGGAAATTTGGAAGCATAGATTGTCACATCAAGAACGGATCTTCAAAATAAAAATATGCAGAACAACTCAAAAGTTTTGGATGACATTATCAACAGTAAAAAACCTCATCATAACAAGTCCGGACTTGAATTCAATCATACAGAAAAGGGATCAAGCTCCAAAACAACGGAACAAGAAACATATCGAAAGAGATATGCAGAAACAATTAAAGGGGATATGAAGATCTACAGGGAATATTATAGGGACACTCCTCCACTGAGAAGATTCTGATTTTAGAATCAACAACCGACAGATAGGCCTCATGAAGAAGAATGATTCAGAAGAGCAACTCCTTTCAGAATATCTTCAACTCCTAGGTATCAAACTATATTTTTTTGTTTATGTAATAATTGTGGACATAAAGTTATGAATTGCAGAGCTAACAACATGAACATAAACAAGTTTGAAATTCATTCACAAAAGTTTTATCCAAGAAGGCCTAGTGAAACACAGAGAAGAAGTTACAACATGTTTGAATCATTGAGCACTGAAGTGGAGTGCTACAAGTGTAACAATTTTGGACACAAGGTCAAATATTGCAGAATGACAGTTCCTCCTAGAGAAACACAACAAAACAACAACAGTCGTAGACAAGAACCTTAGAAGAGAACATGGATAAGAAAGCAGAATCAATATAACAATGAAGAATGCACACTCTCTCTACAAGCTAAGAAGGAGAAACGTGGTTGGTATGTTGACAATGGATATTCAAAACACATGGAAAATGATAAAGACAAGTTTCTTACATTAAGAAAGGAAAGAGATGGATAGTCTCCTTCGGAAATGATGATTCAGCTAAAATCATTGGAAAAGGCACAGTCAGAATTGGAAACAAGAATACCAAGGAAAAAAATGTTCTACTAGTAGAAGATATGAAACATAATATTCTAAGTGTGAGTCAAATGTGTGACCAAGGTCATCAGGTTACTTTCAATTCACAAAAGTGCGAGATAAGAAAAGAAGGTTCAGGAAAATTGATTGCAACAGCTGCAAGAAATTCAAGAAACATATATGTACTAAGTGAAATTGGAAATGAAAAGTGTTGTCTAGAAAATGAAGATGAAAGTTGGCTATGGCACAGAAGAATGGGTCACATACAATTTGATAACCTTGTCAAAGTCAACAAAAAGGAAGCATTTAGAGAAATGCCCCAGATTATTAAACCAATCAACACTTTATGCAAGCATTGTCAACAAGGAAAACAAATAAAGACCAGGTTTAAATCAAAAGAATATTCAACGACAATACCACTAGAAATTGTGCATACTGATCTAGTTGGACCAACTACAATAAAGGGTTTAAAAGGTGAGAAATAATTTATGTTATTAATTGATGATTATATAAGAATGACTGCAGTTTGCTTTCTCAGGAATAGGTCATAAGGTTTTGAAAACTTCAAGGTCTACAAGGAAATGGTTGAAAATGAAATGGATTCAAAAATCAAATGTTTGAGATCTGATAATGGAGGAGAGTTCACATCAAAGGAATTTATGGACTACTGTAGTAGGCATGGAATAAAAAGACAATCCTTCATTGCTAGGGAACCTCAACATAATGGAGTTGTTGAAATAAAGAACAAAACAATACAAGAAATGGATCGAACAATGTTAATGGATTCCAAATTGATAGATATCTTTTGGACACATGCAGTGTATACATCGGTTCACATTCAAAACTGAGTAATTCTCATAAACACCACTAAAAAAACTCCCTACGATCTATGGAAAAGAAGACCAACAAATGTCAAGCACTTAAGAGTATTTGGACGCAAATACTATATCAAAAGAGAAGATGGTAGAATGAGAAAGTTTGACTCTCATGTGGAAAAATGAGTATTTGTTGGTTACTTAAGTACAAGGAAAGCATGCAAGTGTTACAATTTGAGGTTGAACAAAGTTGTGGAAAACATCAGTGTAACAATTGATGAAACATGTGGACGAGAATTAAAGGAAGAAGAAAATGAATCAATGGAACAACTTTACGAAGAAGAAGCAAAAGATGAAGAAGAAGTAGAAGGGGAAGATGAAGAGGATAAAAAAAAAGTAGAAGAGCAAGTTCAATGAGTGCCTCCAAAGAAACCTAGAAAACGAGTACAGAAGAATCATCCTTCAAATCAGATTATCAGAAACAAACATGTAGCAGTTGAGACTAGAAGAAGAATCCATTCACTAGAACAAACACATCTAGAACTCTCATCTATGATTGAACCAAACAGTTTTGAAGAGGCCAGGAAGGATGAATTTTGGAATAAGGCCATGTATGAATAATTAAATCAAATAGAGAAGAATGACACTTGGGAATTGGTTCCAAGACCAAAAAATAAGAATGTGATTGGCACAAAGTGGGTATTTAGAAATAAATTAAATGAAGATGGACATGTTACAAGGAACAAATCTATATTGGTATGTAAAGGATACATACAGGTTGAAGGAATCAACTTTGAAGAGACATTTTCTCCAGTTTCTAGAATGGAAGCAATCCGACTGCACTTAGCTTATGCATGCTCCAGGAATATTAAAGTGTATCATATGGACATGAAATCAACTTTTCTGAATGGGGAACTTGAAGAAGAAGTCTACATTGAACAACCAGAAGGATTTCAGTTGTCAAAGAATGCAAATTATGTGTGTAAATTGAAGAAGGCCTTGTATGGTGTAAAACAACCTCCTATAGCATGGTATTCTAGACTGGATAAATATATACAATAGGCAGGGTTCATAAAAGGAAGTGAAGATAGCAACCTCTACATCAAGGTAACTCAAGATAGTATTTTATTAATTGAAGTTTATGTTGATGATATTATTTTTGGAAGTACTGATGACAGGTTAAGCTAGAAATTTGCAAAGGATATGCAAAATGAATTTGAAATGTCATTACTTGGAGAATTATCCTTCTTTTTGGGTCTTCAGATATGTCAAAGCAACCAAGGAATTTTTATTTCTCAAACTAAGTATATAAGAGAAATACTAAAGAGGTTCAGAATGGAAGATTGCAAACCAGTTACCACTCCTATGCAAATCAGTTGCAAGTTGATAAAATATGATGATTCAAAGTCTACAGACCAGAGGAAATACAGGTCAATGATTGGTAGCTTACTATATGTGACAACATCCAGACTAGATGTAATGCAGGCAGTTGGATAGGTGGTACGATTTCAAGAAGCACCAAAGGAATCACATGTGTTAGCAGTGAAGAGGATTTTCAGATATCTCAAAGGAACATAAGAGTTTGGATTATGGTATCCAAAAGGAAATGATGTATCACTTATTACCTACATAGATGCAGATTGGGCAGGTTGCATTGATGACCAACGAAGCACTAGTGGAGCAAAATTCTACTTGGGTGAGTGTTTAGTATCATGGTTAAGAAAGAAACAATCATCAGTATCCTTATCTACAACCAAGGAAGAGTATATTGCAGCAACATCATGTTGTACACATGTTCTATGGATGAAACAAACTCTGACAGATATACAGGTTGAGTATGATGATCCCATTCCAATCTATTTTGATAATACAAGCGCCATTAGTATCTCAAAGAACCCGGTGATGCACTCCAAGACGAAGAACATTCCCACCAAGTATCACTTTCTACGGGAACAGGTTGCAGAGAAGAACATCAGAGTTGAATATGTGGGCACAAAAGAACAAGTGGCAGATATCTTTACAAAACCGGTTCCAAGAGAAGCCTTTGAGTATCTTCGCCAAAGACTCGGAGTAATTTATAGTCCAAAATGAATGCTTTTGAATGCTTATCTTATGTGTCTTATATTTACATGAGGAAGCACCATAAAGAGTAAAGTTCAGGTTGGGAGATCATTTTCAGGAAGATTTCAGTCAGGGGGAGCAACCCCATATGGAAAGATACCTTTGCCATTGATGACAAAGGGGGAGAGATTTATCATATGCAAAGATAGAATTGCTTGGAGAAAGAGCACAAAGACATGGTTCTAGGGGGAGAGATGGTAACAAGGGGAGCATGAGTGATATGACTTTAGTATTGCATCTGAGTGTTGCCTTCAATTCCAAAGGGGGAGATTTTTAATTAACTGTGTTAGTTTCCATTGATGTCAACCCTTGAAGAAAGTCCAGTAGTGAATTCTAGTAGCACAAAGGTTTGAGTAATGGACCCAAGTTTGTTTGATGGATAATGGTATGAGTTTTGATATATTTTTAGGTAAGACTATTCTAGATGGATAGTACATGTCATGCCATTTCTGGTGGTACGTGGAACGTCACATAACTCCTCACGGTTAGAGAGTTATGGCCATGTGAAGTTGGAGAACCCTCATGACTCATCTAGAAGCCCCAAAAAGTCAAAGTGTTTGCAAAAGAAATTATTTAAATAATAAAATTAATGGAGAACTCCCTAAAATAAGGAAAGTAGGATGCTACATAAAAGTATAAATAAGAGGCAAGGCTCTCTCATTTAAGCACACTTGAATATCATTGAATATCTATTTTTGTGAAAGGTTATTTGGGAAGGTGTTATTGATAGAGAAAAATTGCAGCAGAAAAAGTGCGGCAGGAAAACTGTGGCAGAAAAAGTGCGGAAGAAAAATCACGGTAGAAAAAGTGCAACAGAAAAATCACGGCAGAAAAACTGTGGCAGAAAAATCACGGTAGAAAAAGTGCGGCAAAAAAATCACGAAAACAACATGGTTGGAGTCTATTTATGAGAGATATGGCACATCTTGTTTGAGGTATGTTTTGTGAGCTAGGGTTTAGCTCTTGAGATGGTATTGGATGTTCACTATTGCTGCATATATCAGATTTGTTGAGGGATACAATTGGTATTTGGCGTACGGGTATTGGTATTTTGGTTGTGATGTGTTGCTAAAATTGTTGGTTTAGCTTGAGGCTACATAACAGTGAGGTTGTGGCACATGTTTTGGTGTAATGGTTTATGGTATTTGGTTATGGATAGTGTGATGTATTGCTAGATAACTTTTGATGGTTATATTGGTATATGTACTTGGTGTATGGTTGAGGTACATGGTTGAGACAATTACTTGATGAGTTGACACATACATGTGGTGTATACTTGATGATGTTTGTACATATTTGATCTAAAAATGAAGAAGACTTGTATTCTTGAAAATATTTGCAAGTTTTAATTCATGTGTTCAAATGCAAATGGATCAATTTTGCAAACACAATTTTATAAAAATTACACATTCAAGATTCATATAACAACAACAAATAATAGTGAACAGAAAACACATAACACAACAAATGATAAAGGAGTTCACCCCTCTCTTGGGCTACATCTCTTGGTCCAGCTTCCAATGGATATTTTGTATTATTTGCTCAAAGTGCTCAAATCTGTGCTTTACAATGCTCAAAATTCCAAATAGATGGCTCCAATGGCTTCAGAACTTCCAAAAACCCCTAACTTGGCTTTTTCGGCACCTCGTTTGACCAAAAATTGAAGAAGATAGGCTTCCTGGAAGTTCCCCTTCAAACTTGTTGTCTCTGGATCGCCAAAATGCACCTATTGCTCCTCAACCTAGCTCCCACGTGCATTTATGTGTTGAAACTCAGCATCGGGCACAACTGCACAAACGGTGCGAACTGTAGGACGGTTATGCGCTAGCCCTTAACCGCCGAGACCCGTGGGCACATGGGCCACCACATGACCTCAGGCACATATAAAAGGGGCCAAGTCCAAATCAAATGATAGAGCGACAAGTGTCGGTGGGGTTTCATAACCGTTGGTAACACAACTCTTGCACTATACATTGACTACCAGACGTATGTGTATGGTCCACCGGTTATATGTGTTATGGCCATCGGTTATATGTGTTATGGCTCCATTTAAACCGCGTGCGGGTGGTCACATATATATATATATATATATACATATGGACGGGGATTGGGGCTTAGCCCCAGCCCTGTCCACGCCCATTCCCAAACACATTGCAATTTAAATACATTGTTTCACATATACATAATAAGAAACACTTGTGGGCGCGCCAGTTGGGCGGCCCTTCCCAAAGTGTTACCCCTGCCCGGAGGTCGCGGGGTCGATTCCTGCCAACTACACAAATTTTAACCAATGTTTAGATGACACGTGGCGACCATGGATTGGGCCACATGTCGCTATCCCATTCGCCACAAACAAGCCACGTGTCTTATGTCGATTCGTCCACACGACTGCCAACACATCTTCCACGTGTCATATGGTCTGCCACGTCAACATCCGTACGGACTGTACAGTCAACACTTTTTTTTTGGCCTGTTTGTCAATTTGAAAAGAACACAATATCTCTCTCATCCGATGTTCGTTTGAACCCAAACGAGTTGCATTAGGTTCGTGACGACGAGGTCTACGCTCCCATTCGATTTGAAGCGATTCTGAGCACTTTGAATTTTGAGCAAAATTTGATCCCCTGGATCACACCTCCCCATTGGAAAGATTTTGGACCTCCAAAAGACTATTCTCAGTCTATTTTAAGATGAGGGTATAGTTCCCTCACCTTTCCAACCTTAATCCACTTGCCTTTTCTTGGATTTGTACCTTTAAGACCAACTCGAAGATACTCCACATTTCCTCGTTTTGAAGTTCTCATTCTCCTGTCAAGGATTGTGTCTTCATGAAGTTCTGTAAGATATTCTAGGGAGAAATCATCTATAGAAGGAATCTGAACATGTTCTCCTTGATCATCAATCAAAGGAGGCTCGTACAATTTCAAATTCTCAACATTAACAACTACATACATTTGCATATAAGGAGGCAAATCTAAACGGAAGGCATTGTTACCAATCTTGTCAAGAATCTTAAAAGGACTATATCGAATTGGTTTTAGTTTTTTACCTTCTCCTTTAAGCCTTTCCTTAATAATGTAAATCCAAACTTCATCTCCAACTTGGAAACTGTGATCAACACGATGCTTGTCATGTCTCGTCTTGTACTTGGCTTGACTCTTTTCCAACTGCTCTTGTACCATTTGATGTATCGACTGAATTTGTTCAATGAAATTTTCTTCCCTATCAATGTCATATTGACCATCAATAGAAATATCCTTCCCAAAGATAAAATCTAAAGGAGATTTGGGCAAATAGAAAAAACATGCTTCAAATGGCGACGTTTGAGTTGAAGAGTGCTTAGCTCGATTGTAAGCATGTTGAATGTAGTGTAAATGCTCATCCCAAAGTTTAAGATGCTTGCTGCAATAACCACGAATAAGATGCACCACTATTCTATTTACCACTTCTGTCTGACCATCGGTTTGTGGATGAAAAATTGTTCTGTTTTTTAGTTTGGTGTCCATGAGTGCCCATAAACTTGACCAAAAACTTCCAATAAATCGAGAATCCCGACTAAAAATAATGGATTTAGGCAATCCAAAATGTACCTAAACATTTTGAAAGAACATTTGTGCCGTTTGCTCAGCTGTAACCTGCTTCTTACAAGACATCAAAATACACATTTTACTAAATCAATCAACCACAACATAAAGATAATCATGATTTTGTTTAGACATAGGTAGAACTCCTACAAAGTCCATAGAAATACTTTCCAAGGACGAGAAGGAACCGGAAGTGGAGTATACAAACCCAACTTTCGATTGCTAGGTTTTCTTGTGGCACATAACGAACATCCTCAAACATATCTTGAAACACTTTCATTCATTTTAGGCCAATGACAGTACCTTTGCAAATTAGCCACTGTCTTGCCTACACCAAAGTGACCAACAATAAGAGAAGAATGGGCTTCTCTTATTATGTTGATTCTTTCACCCTGTGGACTAAATAGTTTGCCAAGATGATACAAAAGATTATTATGCACATGGTAATCCAATTCCTCAACATGGTTAGAATGACACAAAGTCTCATATGCTTCTTTAAAATCAACATCTAAAGCATATTGCTCAACATAACTCTCATGCATGATAGGACTATGCTCAAGAATAACTGAAGCACTAATAATAGGCCTTGAAAGCATATCAACAACTTTGTTATAAATTCCCTTCTTATACCTTATGACCAAGTGGAATTGTTGTAGAAAACCCATCCATCTGAAGTGCCTTGCTTGTTGTAGCTTTGTTT
>ML784391.1:293532-304468 GCA_009831015.1 Picea engelmannii
TGATGGTTATCTTTTACATCATGTTTAGATTTCTCTTTTTTTGTTTGTAGGTGATGTAGTCCTCTTGGCCTTCTTGATGTAGTCCATGTAGTCTTCTTGGCCTTCTTGATGTAGTCCTCTTGGCCTTCTTGATCCAGGGCCTATAAAAGTATCTTGATTCCCTTGCTAGTTTTTGTGGCCTTAGGAAGTTGGTGACGAGCATTAGCAAGACTAAGGTCATGCTTTTTTATGCATCTAGGAATTCCATGTCAAACTTCCATATCTTCTTCAAAGTGAGGGAGATAGAGATTATCACCACAATCTAAAGGTTAAATTTACTAGTCCTAGATTTTTTTTGTTGCCTAACTCTAACCTAGCAAGGGGTATGGATCTCTTTCCCATCTTGAGTGTAGTGCTTCCATAGGGGTATGGATCTCTTTCCTGTCTTGGGTGTAGTGCTTCCATATGCATTTTCAAGACATTTTTTTCCAAGATGCATCTCTTTGGTATGACCATCGAGTTGATTGTTCTCTATGGTGTTAAGATATTAGGTCCTAGACTCTAGCTTGCTACTAGTTGATTGGGCCTATGTATAGCATGTATAGTCTCTCATGTTGCAATGTATGAATTGTTGAAAGTATGGTCTTTCAGGCCAATTTTGGTGCCCATCCCTTGTGCGTTGAAAGCATCTTTAAACCTATCTTGTTTCTTCATATGAGCCAATTTTGGTACTCATCCCTTGTGCATTGAAAGTGTCTTTAAACTTGTCTTGTTTCTTCATAGGACCATGGAAAATTTGACTATAAGGTGTGAGATGCCTCTATTGAGCTTTTTTCTCCTTGAAAAAGATTGCAACTACTAGCCCCTTAGGATGGAGATGGGGATGGTTCCATGAAGTCTTTTCTAATTAAGGTGGGCAATTTTAGCAGTTCCATTTATTGAGCTTTGTGCTCCTTGAAGGAGATTGCAACTACTAGCCTCTTAGGATGGAGATGGGGATGGTTCCATGAACTCTTTTCTAATCAAGGTGGACAATTTTAGCAGTTCCATTTTTGTTAGTGGAGTATCCAGGTTCCAAACCATGATATTAAGATTATATAATAATAATAACCATTTTTGTTAGTGGATTATCCAGGTTCCAAACCATGATATTAAGATTATATAATAATAATAATAATAATCTATTTTTAAGGTCACGGCCAAGCTAGCACATCAAATTGGTGTATGAGACCCCCTTGTTTGTAAAGTCTACTAAGGTATACATACCCTACCCCCCTCTGGATTTGAACCTGTGACCTCTTAAGAGGAAACACATGTTCTTAACCATTAGGCCCACTCAGATATAATAAGAATCTAAGGTTGGTGGCCCACAATGTTAGTTATGAAGAATTTAATTTAAAATGGTTTTGGTAGGTAGGGAAGCTTGTGGATGGGTGATCTCTTTAGGTAAAAATTAAGGTTCCAAACCATGATGATATTAGGTTTAAGTAAGAATTAAGGTTTCAAACCATGATGATATTAGGATTAAATAATAAGAATCTAAGAATGGTAGCCCACCATGTTAGTTATGAAGGATTTAATTTAAAATGGTTTTGGTAGGTAGGGGAAGGTTGTCGAAGGCTGTGATCTCTTTAAGTAAGAATTATAAGGTCGTTATAATAATAAATAATAGCATCTCATTGTACAACCTGTATAACTGTATAAACATGCTGTGGGGCATGATGGGATTTTAGTTTTTGGATTGTGAAAGCTGTGTGCAGATCTTGTGAAGAGTTTTGGCATATTTTGTCAAGAAATTCGGTTTGTTGTTTAGTCAAGGTTTCGCTTATTTCAAGCGAGGAGATTTAGTAGAGGCATGATGTTTTCATTCTCTTGTTAATTAATAAATTGATGTCTTATCTACAAATGATTGCAAACTGAATATTATTCTTCCTTGGCAAGTTTCCATATGATATTTTGACCAAACATGGACATGCCAAGTTTGAGGGTCTTCGTATTTTTTAATGTTTTTGCAACTACTGAGTTTCTTCATTAAATGACTTCTTTGTAAAGTTCAGAACGTGTAATCTACAGGGTACTGCAACTGCTATGCAGTTTACTTGGTGGATTTATTTTCCAAAAGAATCAAAGATCTAAAATAAATTTAAATTTATGCAGGTTATGAGGAAAAGATCTTAACTGAGGAAGACGTTTTGGAAGGCGTTTACCTCATGGAGTTTGGCCATAACGACTACATAAACTATGCTTTTCGAGACCCTAATTACAGTGCAGACATATTTGCATATGAGACTATTTCATATTTCAAAAAGGCCCTTCTGGTAAGGTCCCTGAGATCTCTTTCCATTTTCTGTGTTTATAACCATGTGCAAACAATTAATTTTGAACGATAATATTAGTTCTACACATTATTATGATGGATTTAAACTATTTTTACAAAATTAGTCAAATGCTTTCATATAAGCCACACAGAAATATTTCTGTTCTTCAGCGAAAAGAAATATGCGTGTTAAGATATTCAAGGACAATGAAGTGAAATCCATAACCAATATATAACACTTTGAATAAAAATAGCATCTCCAATATCAATACTATTATTAGTTTCAGCAAAAAGAAATATGCCCCTTAAGATATATATAACGACATTGAAGTAAAAATCCATAACTATTATTATTGGTATTGGTTGGTTTCAGCAAAAAGAAAGAAATATGCGTGTTAAGGTATATAAAAGAAATATTTGTGTTAAGAAGTTTGGGAAGAAAGGGTGTGTGTTCTGCGCGAAAAACATTTCATTTTTATATAAGTATTTTGACAGTTAGCTTTTGGAATAACTTATTCAGGGAGACTGAACTGTAGATGTTGGTCTAGTGGACGTTAAAATCATTTTCTTTAGGCTTTGGCTAAATGTTCTACCTTTTGGGTTTTCTGACAAGATTTGACGGAAATCAGACAATGTAAATTTAGACAAAATCTCTATTTTTTATTGTTTCCTTAAAAAAAACCTACTTTTAAACTACTGCTTTTCTTTTTTTCTAAAAAAAAAAATGAAAGAAAGAAAGAAAGTATTTTTAACGTCCAAGAGGCTAAAAATAGCCTATGGGACAGATTGTTTTTCCATCTGGCTTTTGCATTCGGCCCTTTTCCTGTGAAGTTTTACAATAATCGCACCCCCCAGGACTTAGCTGCCAGAATACCTGCATAATTTTAACTGCCAGAAATAAAAATGAGCTTTATGATACTTCTCTCTCAGCTCTGTACAACTGTGCCGTGCATGGTGGTGGCTTTATGACACTTCTGCTTTCTCAGCTCTGTACACCTGCACCGTGTGCGCCCTGTGAGGTGTTAGGCTTAGTTGTGCGCCCTGTGAGGTGTTGACTTGGTGCAGAGTCTTTAAGGCTTTAACTTTTTTTCTTTAAATTCACCATTTCTCTCAACTCGCTCTGTACACGAGTGCATGGTGGCTTTATGACACATCTAGTACTCTAAGAATCACTTTACGAGACATCTGGTACTCTCAGAAGTAGCGTTATGACACATCAAGTACTCTCAGAAGGTCTCACTTTAGGAGACATCTGGTACTCTATAGAAGGTCTCACTGCAGTCGCGACTCGCACTTGATACATATCAGTCTCGGTGAACTTTTATGTACCGCGGTCTGCCATCCATAAACACCCTGCTGCAGGGCGTTTAATGTAATAACTTTTTAAAAGCTAGGCACTAACTTTAGAGAGCAGGGCATTTAATGTAATAACTCTTTGAAATGACATTTAATGCCCTGCGGCGGGGTGCTTATTGCTCCCTGCAGGGGGGCATATAGGGCCTCAGGGATGCAATTTAACGGATAAATTGCCCATCTAATGCTCTTTATATTCGGGATGGAAATTTACAGGGCTGGAATTTCAAATTTATCTTACCTGTCAAGTTAAATTTTGATGACGGTCATTTGTTTTTCATACCCGTCATTTTAGTTTTACCCCAAATTCATGAGTGTCAAATTCTCTATCAGTGAATGGATATTCAATTAACTATTAACAGTTTATGTGAACTAAGATTATGGACTAATTAAATTTCAAGGATTGGGAGTCTAAAACGAATTAAATTTTGTTTATTGTTATATTTAATCTTCCAACAAACCTTTTCCCAACCCATGTTCACTAAGGCCTAGGTAGATGACACACTATAGTAAACTAAACACCTAAAATTTGTGACGGGTTGAGATTTTTTATACCGGTAAATTTTGACGTGTGGATTTTGTATCCACGTGTCAAATACGTCTAAAAAACAAAAAAACGTCCTGTAGAACGTCAAATTCCAGGCCTGGATGGAATGTTTATATTCAGGGATGGAATTTGACTAGTAAATTGCTCAAGTATTTAATTTGTATAAAGTATGGGATACAAGTATTTAATTTGTAATTCCCTTGATGTTGGGGTTAGTTGCTAGCTTGGTATTCATTCCAGCCAATGTTTCTTCTTCTCGCAAAAGCAGGCACTCGCTGCATAGCAGCTCATCCTTTTTAAAACTTAATAGTTAATTAATCACTATACACAATGTCTAGATTGGAGTCATTTGATACTTTCTCCGCATCAACTGATTAGTGGCTCACGGGCCACAATATATGCGAGTTTATTGTCATTCAAATCAATTCAATTGCTGAAAAATTAGAGATTTACCCCCGGGACATACCCGGGTGAAATCAGGCATATGCAGACAGCCGAGGTTTTGACGAAAACAGAAGTAAGATTAGTAATAAATTGTTACTCGTTACAAGTAATGCCAGTTTTAAATTGTTACTCGTTACCAGTAATGCCAGTTTTAGGATCATGAATAAAGTTTCTAAGAGAATGAAAGGAAATTCTGGCAAGGAAATACCTATTATCTTTTCCATTATTTGGTGGCGGGAAAAGAACCTAAGATATACACGAACATACCTCACCATGGTAGGAGCCCTTATGAGATACGTTGGCTTTGATAAATTTTGTAATCGGTCTTCCACTGGGCACATGTGATTAGTGACCAAGCTGATTTTATTGGAAATATTAATTGCAAGTCGTGAACTTTAGGCTTAGGCAGACTTTGTCTGTCACAAAACGCAGAGACTTTAGTCTTTCAGACACGTCAAGGAAGAGTGTTAGCAGGAGTGCTATTAAATGAGCCGATCTTCATCTTTTTCGAGTTTTGATATGCAGAATAGAGTTAGTCGAAATTTATTGTCGTCTTAGTTGTTTGAGTCACTTTTAATTCTACAAGAAGTTTTAGTGTTATCTATATATGTCCGAGTCTTTGACCATGAAGGCACTATTTCGGGGTCAAGATGTATGAGAGATAGTCGAAAATGGCTATGTGGAACCAACAGATCAGGTAGCATACAATGCACTCACACAAGCTGAGAATGATGCTTTGAAAGATCAATGAAAAAAGGATGGAAAGACAATGTTTTACATACATCAAGCCATGCATGAAAGCATACTCCCAATAGTTGCACCAGCAAAGCAAACCAAGGAAGCATGGGGCATACTTAAAAATTCTTATCAAGGTAGGGACAAAGTCAAGACTTCAAAATTACAAATTCTTAGAAGAGATTTTGA
Organism: Picea engelmannii; assembly: GCA_009831015.1. Taxonomy (NCBI): domain Eukaryota; kingdom Viridiplantae; phylum Streptophyta; class Pinopsida; order Pinales; family Pinaceae; genus Picea; species Picea engelmannii. The sequence goes on from ML784391.1 coordinate 299,097, forward strand.
AACTATGTCAATGAAAGACACACACAGATTCAGTAGATTCATTTTACACTCATGTTATTGGTCTGATAAATTAGATTAAGTCTCATGGAGAAACCATAGAGGATAGAAAGGTTGTTGAGAAAGTACTTATGAGTCTTCCTCCTAAATTTGATACTCTTGTTGTGAATTTAGAAGAGAACAAAGACTTGAGTCAGTTTAATCTAGATGAACTGCAAGCATCCCTCATTAATTATGAACACAAATTGAATAGGTTAAATATGTCATTAGAAAATGCATTTTCCGCATAGTCATCTATAAGTCGTGGAAGAGGAAGGGGAGGAGCTAACTCTAAATGAAGAGGAACGAGTTCTGCTAGAGGTGGATGTAGTAGTAGTCCTGTAGATACTTGTGGAAGAAGTCAAAATCCAAATAGTAGTCAATCAAACAATCAAAGATATGATAAATCAAAGATTCAGTGCCATTACTATAAAAAGTATGGACATTAGGCATATGAATGTAGAAAGAGACATTATAACCAAAACAAGCAAGGTCAAGATCAGTCAAAAAACGCAAATACTCGCTCCAGTGCTATGTTTATCGTTACGCGATGAAGCAATGTCTATAGTCTCACTAGTTGAATGCAATGTTGCTCAAGAAAGTCCATGTGACATATGGTATCTAGATTCAGGTTGTAGTAATCATAAGACACGAAACTTAGAATTATTTTCTAGTTTGGATAAGTCCGTCCAAACTAAAGTTACACTTGGAACATATATCCAAGTCATTGTTTTAGGTAAATGAAGTATTAACATTTTAACTAAACAAGGAGAGCAAAAGGTCATGCCTGATGTGTATGATGTTTTTGGTCTAAAACATAATTTGATGAGCACATGACAGTTGTTACAGAAAGGATACATAATCTACATGGAAGATAATCACTGCACGTGATTATGGTCATATGTCCAAGCAACCAGCTTATTGCAAGAATTCAAATGACAAGCACTGGAATGTTTCCACTAACATTGAAGTCAACCATGAAGAGGAAAACAACACAAGTTGTCTATGATACAAAATATGTCGATCCAGAATATTTTCGGCACGAAGTGAAAGCGAAGATATAACACAAAAATATATAGAGATATTGCAAGAGAGCCAGTAATATAACAAAGATATATCGGATATATAACAAGAGGCACAAATATTCAATAATACACAATTCCTATTAATGAGTGAAATGTACAAAATTGTAGAAATATAGAATGAAAGACTCGCTAGAATGGTGGTAACTTATCTCTAAGAAGATATGTGACGGCTACTCACATTCACAAGAAGTTTATTGTTACCATGAGGCTCCAAAGACCTTTTTAACATAAAGAAAATCCAAAACCCTAACCTCGGAAGATGAAAAACCAATAGTTTTGTGGACCCTGTTTTGGGTAGTTTGGTGTATCAACTTTTCGGGGGCGTAACTTTGGCATACGATCTCTGTTTAGGGCGCATGATAGCTTGTTGGAAAGGTATAGATGAGGAGATTCATTTTGGGGGTTTAGTCAAAAAATTTGAAAGTCATTGTGATGCTGGATTGCTAAAAAACTTCATTTAGGCCCTCAAAATGGCCCCATAAGTTTAGGAACCGAAAAATTGCTAAAAATAGTAAGTTGCCAACAAATTGTTTTGAGCCAATTGGAATAGGTGTGTGACCACCAATATCCACCTAGATCATATGTGTAGTGAGACACTGTGTTCAAAGCAGAAAATGAAGAAATAAGTGCGCACAATTCCAAAGAGAGTGCATGCAGTGTTAAGTAAAAAGGAGATTGTGGCGCAAAAATGCATGAAACATTCCAATCTGAAGTATAGGATGATTCCTGGCTATGGTATTTCATATTTGGACATTTGAACTTTGGAGGATTGAAGTTTCTACATACAAAGGATATGGTGAAAGGTTTTCCATTGATTGAAAAACCAAAAAGAATATGTGAAGGCTACATTTTTGGAAAGCAACATAGAGAATCATTTCCCGTTGGCAAGTCATAAAGAGAAAAAGCTCCACTGGAAATTATATATTCAAATATTTTTGGACCAATGCAAACACCATCTATAGGAGGCAGTACCTATTTTCTTACATTCATTGATGATTTCTGAAGAAAAACATGGATTTATTTCCTAAAACATAAATCTCATGCATTGGGTTGTTTTCAACAATTCAAATCACTTGTGGAGAAGCTTAGTGGCTATTGCATCAAGGTCCTAAGGACTGAAAGAGGTGGTAAATATGTTTCAAAATATTTTCAGAACTTTTGTAAAGTTCATGGCATTAACAAGCAATTTACCACACGATATACACTACAACAGAATGGTGTCACAGAGAGAAAGAATCAAACCATCATAGAAATGGCGCGCAGTATGTTGGCATCCAAACACTTGTCAAATGAGTATTGGGATGAGGCAGTAGCAAATGCAGTATACATCATGAACAGATGTTCGACAAAGAGTGTGAGAAACAAACTTCCTCAAGAAGCTTGGACATGTATGAAGCATAATGTGGCGCACTTAAAAGTTTTTTGTTGTTTCGCATATGCATATGTTCCAGATGAGCTAAGAAAGAAGTTGGATAACAAAGGATAGAAATGTATATTTGTTGGATATTCTGAAGATACAAAAACATACAAATTGTATGATCCCATTACAAGAAAAGTCATAATCAGTCGCGATGTTCAATTTGTCGAGAATGATGTATGGGATGGAAACATAGAAAGATAGATAAAATTATTTATGGTATCCCACATGATGACATGGAAGAAGAAGTGGTTCAAAAACCAAGTACAAGTCAGAGAATAGTTCCTTCCACTTCTGGAACTGCAACACAAATCACAATGCAGACTACTCTAGTGAGATCTGCAGGTGCACAGTCCACACCTAGAGCGCAACAAACTCCAGCAACCAGTCCAAGTAGTTATACATCTCTAGATCCAACATTAGCAAGTATGTTACCGAGGAAGATAAGAAGTATGTGCCACATCTATAATGTTGAAACAACAAATTCATTTTCAGTCTTTTCTTTGTTTTCACAAATAGACGATCCATTAAATTTTGAAGAAGTTGTCAAAGATGATGTATGGGCACAAGACATGGATGAAGAAATTGAAAGCATACAGAACAATCAGACATGGAAATTGTTAGATGTACCTGAAGACAAGGATGTGATAAGTGTCAAGTGGATTTATAAAACTAAGCAAGATGCAGATGGAAATGTGCAGAAGCATAAGGTAATATTAGTTGCAAGGGGTTTTTACACAACAACCTGGAGTAGATTTCAATGAAACATTTGCGCCATTTGCGTGCATGGACAAAGTCATAACCGTGTTAGCCATTGCTATGCAGAAAAAATGGTTTTTTTATCAAATGGATGTAAATTCAACATTCTTGAATGGACATTTAGAAGAAGAAGTATACGTGGAACAACCACAAGGCTATGAGATTCTAGGACAAGAAAACAAGGTGTACATACTAAACAAGGCATTGTATGGGTTAAATCAAGCTCCCAGAGATTGGTATAGTCGCATAGATTCCTATATCACTCAAAATGGATTTCAAAGAAGTGAATGTGAGCCAACTCTATACATCAAAGAAAATCAACAAGGTAACATGTTAATTTTTTGCTTATATGTAGACAATTTGATTTTTACAGGAGATTTTGGCATAGAAGAATTTAAGTTAGACATGAAGGATGAATTTGAAATGACTGATTTGGGGCTTATGAATATTTTTTTTGGTATTAAAGTTCACCAGTCCAAAGTTGATATATTTATTTCACAATCTAAATATGCACATGGAATTTTGAAGAGATTCAATATGATAAATTCCAAAGGAGCCCCAACATCTGTCATAACATGATTGAAGTTAAAAAAGGAAGATGAAGGATCCAAAGTGGATCCCACACTGTTTAAAAGATTGGTAGGAAACCTTGTGTATCTGACAGTAACAAGGCTTGATATTATGTATGGAGTGAGCCCGATTTCAAGGTTCATGGAAACTCCAAAAGAATCAAATTATAATGCAAGAAAAAGAATTATGAGATATGTGAATGGAACACAAGATTTTGACATTATGTATTCTACTACATAATATTTTAGACATATTGGATACACTAACAATGATTGTGGAGGCAAGATAGATGACAGGAAAAGTACCTCTAGTTACACATTTAATTTTGGAATAGGTATAGTGTCATGGGAATCAAGCAAGCAGTCCATCGTGACTCTTTCTTCAGCAGAAGCTGAATACGTCGCATCTACAAGCACAAATTTTCAAGAAATTTGGATGAGAAGAATGTTAAAAGATTTGTTGCGAACAATATAAACCAACAACAATATTTTGTGACAACAAATCCGCCATCATGTTATCCAAGAATCATGTGTTTCACAAGAAAACCAAGCACATTGATTCAATGTATCATTTTATTAGAGAATTAGTGAATAACAAATAAATCTGTTTAGAGTTTTGCAAGTCAAAAGAATAAGTCACATATATTTACAAAAGATTTGGCAAGGGATGCATTTTAGAGACTGCGTAATTATCTAGGAGTCGACGTAGTCACAGATATTTGATAGTTCATGTCAATTCAAAATTTTGATGTAAATTTTGTATTTTGTAAACTCACCTACTTATAATTAAGGGAGAGTGTTGGAAATATTAATTGCAAGTCGTGAGATTTATGCTTATGCAGACTTTTTCTGTCATGGAATGCATAGACGTTAGTTTATCAGACACATCAATGAAGAGTGTTAGAAGGAGCTCTATTAAATGAGTCGATCTTCGTCTTTTTCGAGTTGTATTATGCACAATGGATTCAATCAAAATTTATTGTCGTATTAATGTTTGAGTCAGTTTTACTTCTACATGAAGTCTCAGTTTTATCTATATATGTCCAAGTCTGTAGGTAGTCGAGATATAGAATGAGAAAGAGAGATAGAGTATTAGTTGATAGTTAGAAACAACAACATTTGTGAAGGGAGTCGAAGAAGTCATAGAGCACAAGCTCTGTGTTTTATAAGTCTGCAGAAGTTGTTAGAGCCAAAGATCGACATAGTTTTGTATCCTATAATAGCACGCAACGCCCAAGTTCGTAATATATTAAGTATCCGTGTGTTGATGTGTTTATGAGTTTCTATAATACATTCTCTTTGTTTCTGAGCAAGCTTAAGTAAGTTTACAAGTTGTTGAATCTGCATTATTTCTGAGTTTATGTGCGGGGTGAAATCATGAAGGTGGGTTACACTTTTGCTTGTTTTATGACAAAAAAAACTGTATTTTCACAAGTTATTCAACTTCCGACATATAAAAGTATTTTTTTTATTTAGAATTTCACTTTACAGTAAAAACAAAACTTG